>SDVV010015513.1:0-12997 GCA_016164225.1 Gammarus roeselii | reverse complement strand
GGCGTGCGAGCCTGCTTTAATCAATGATCGTCGAGCCCTACGGGGGAGCCTATTATGACTCACGTTGAGGCTCTGGTGGAAATGGGGATCAAATCAAATCAAAAGCAAGTGACAGGAAATTGCTGCATCTACTAAAAGAGAGGACAAAGCAATATGATCGATCCATGAGGTGGAAAGAGAACAGTGATTCACATGCGTGTACGTGTCCGGTGGCAGCAGCCTTGTGTCCTGAAATGCAACATTATGCTCAGCAAATAGCTCTTCAATCTCAATGAATCTATTTGTGTGAGGTGAGGTATTAAAATCTTCTAAAATACACACTTGTTGCTCTTCCCTGCTCTCCAATATTTCCCCAAGAACACCCATGCATGTGAGATATTCCTCCAGATTTTCACCGGAGTTGACAGGGAAGTAAACATTTAAGAACAGAACAGAAGTTTCGTTAATAGTAACGCTCAGATTCAGGATTCTGTTGAAATCATAATTCCTAATTTTTATATGTGGGCTCAGAGATTGTTGCCAAATGAATGTCAAACCCCCATGTGGCCTCTCCACCCTGATTTCCCTCGTCTCAGCGACAGAGGAAATTGAGAATGAAGCTATCTTTTCTCCCAGAGAGGATGGTAAATTAAGCTGCCAGGGATGAAGCCACGTCTCCTGCAAAGCTACTAACTGAGTTGTTATGCAGAGGTCTGCGACATAGGCTTCACAATTTCCCGCTAAGTCAGAACAATTCAGAGAGGCAATTTGAACTTCTGTTCAGCTACCGTTGTTAAGCTTAAATTCTACAAGACAGGGGTTAAAGGAACAAAAAATTGGGTAGTTATGTTCCTTGGCTCAAAAAATGTCCAGGCCGGCACCATATAAACAACATAAAATCGAGAAACAATAATTGGGTATTGACAAGCATGATTGCCCACTTCCACTTGAAGCAGGAAACAAATCTCACAAGGAAAATAAAACAATCACGTGATACATATCTGCCTCTCGAAGATACATATTTTAACTTTCCTAAACTTGCATTGAACACACATGTGGCTTTAGAAGATTTACCAAATATAGAAAGGAACTGTGAAATTAACATTAGACAGTATCACTTCACAAAAGAGAAGGAAGGTTATGGTCTGGTCAGTGTATACAGAGGCAGTTTAGAGCCCAGTGAGGAGCGTACAATCCACCTCGTGCAAATCTTAGATGCTAATCATGTCGCACTCATACTGTGTTTCTCTACATTTATGAATTTTTTTAGACGTGTGATATCTAGCAGTACATTATTCTGTCCTTTCTGCATGCAAGGCATGCACGAAAGCAAAAAAGCTGGACACGTAAGCATGTGTTCGTCTACTACAAGTTTGCAAAACATCAGTATGCCTGAAGAAGGCGAAATGTACCAATTCTCAGCCATGCACGCGACAATGAAACCCAGGAGGGAAAACATCTAGTCAACATACACAAGTTGTGCATGTACAGTTATACTCTTGTGAATAAAGACGGGAAAATTGTAGGACACATAATAGTCGATTCGACCACAGTTCTCCTTGAGGAGATGGAGACACACCTTGTCAAGAATATGTTGCTGAATTATAATGAAAACATGTCATCCTTACCATTGTACCCTATCCCTGTCCTCACCAAACAAGACGTAACAAAATATTGCGAAAGCAAAACATATGAATGCTGCGGGGACGTTTACGCAGAAGACTGTAGAAGGCGAATACGTCACGATAACCATTACGTGGAGGGGGTCTTCGGACCCAATAAAGAAGTAATGACAGGAAATTTTATAGCCCCTTTTTGTTCGAATTGCAACATAACAATAACAGAGAAACTCCGTCTTATGCCATGTATTGCTCACAATGCATCGGCATATGACCTGCGCTATATATTGAGAGGATTGGACGGCAAAAATTTCTCATAAATAAACGTATTGCCAAAACAGTCAGATAAAATGTTCAACATCTCTGTCTCTTTGAACGGTGCCACGAGCAAGTACGGTTTCAAGTTCATCGACTCGTTCTCATTCCTCAACTCAAGTTTAGACAGTCTTGCCAAAAATCTTAAAGATAGTGGCCATGACATGACGCTCCTCAAATCCCATCTCACAAGTCTCGGTTACAGTGACAAGGTTCTAGACCTCGCCACTCGAAAAGGACATTTCTGCTACGAAGCTATCACATCGGATTCTGTGCTGGACCCAACAGATATCCCGTCGTCTCGAAGTTGACTGTAGAAGAAGCCTTCTACAGTCAACTTCGAGGCAAAGGAATTTCGCCCTCCGATTATGCTCAAGTGATTTAAATGTGGGAGGCAGCAAACTGTACAGACTTTACGCGACTTCATGATCATCTACCTGCTCATCGACAAGCTGCTGCAGGCCGAAGTCTTCCAAAAGTTTAGGGAGACCATGACACGCGACTATACCCTGGATCCCGTCCATTTTGTGAGTGTTCTTGGTTTTGCAATGCAAGCCACTCTCTACGAAGGAAAGATGAAAATAGCGCTGGTCAAAAATATTGATCTCCTGAACTTGATTGTCAAAAATACACGAGGCGGATTCATAACGTTGACGAAAGGTCTTACCAAGATAAACAATCCCCGATGCAAAGACTGTGACCCTACATTACCTGTGTCTTCAGCAGCAATGTGGGACTTTAACAGTCTTTATGGTGGATGCTTGAGCGAACCCCTCATCATTTTCGAAATCATCGAGCTCACACCTGAAAAAATTCAAGTATTCGACTGGGTAAACACAGACCGTTCTGGTGAGTATACGTACATTGTCTGTATCGACGCCCAAGTCAGCGATGAAGTTGCACGAAGAACAGACGAGCTGCCACTACTGCTACATCACAAAGAGGTTACCTTGGACGATGTTTCACCCTCCACAAAAAACCTCTTGGCTGGCTCGGAACACCACAAAAACCGAAAACGATAGAATCGTAAGCTGATTGCTAGTCATCTACCCGAAACTGACTACCTCGTGGCCCTGGAACTTCTTCAAGTACAACTCAGGCAAGGACTGGAAGTCACCAAGGTTCATCAATTTTTTTGCATAAAACAGGAGCCGATTTTCAAATCGTTCATCATGAAAAATATCCAGAAACGTCAGGAGTCTACGAATTCTTTTGAAAAGTCCCTGTACAAGCTCTTATCCAATAGCATATACGGCAAGCTATTGCTCAACCCGCTCAACAGAAGTCTAGAGGCGAAGGTCGTGTGTACCCCCAACGAGTTTCGAAAACACGCTGCCAACCCCCTCCTGAAAAACTGCAACATCGGCCCCGGAACAGTCATCATGATCCTCAAGCAAAAAAATATCCGAATGGTTCATTCACTCCAAGTTGGATTCTACGTGCTTGAAAAAGCTAAAGCAAAAGTCTGCAGCTTCTTTTATGACACACTGAAACCACGCTTCAATGACAAAGTTTCGCTCATCTACTCGGACACTGACTCGTTGCTGACCCCGTTTAAAGCCGTGACTGACATTATGATGGAAATGCGGCAAGCTCCACAGGCTGAATACATGGACTTCTCCAACTACAGTTATACAGGAAACAGTTATACAGGACTACTTAATGATCTCAACACCTACATATTCATGAAGAGCTCCGATCTAAATAATAAAAAGTTGAATATGACGTATAAATCATTGCGAACACCCATTCCAGAAACCATCGTCGCGGCGAATTTTGACTATCAAAACGAGAATGAGACTTGGACTCAAGAAAGTGTACGTCATGGTATACATATGATGGGATCACTAAGCTTTGATGTTCCCGGTAGCAATAGTTATCTATTAGATAATGTCAGCGTAAATATACGTTTGGAGCTGGCAAAACCTAGTAGCGTTCTTCTAACACATGGCAATGAACAATACATCTATTTAGTTCATTCATGCAAATTATGGTGTAAAAAAGTTGTATCATACCCTACAGTGCTGCTTGCTCTAAATAAAGCGCTTGCAAAAAACAATGACATGATTGAATACACGTTCGATCGACCTATTGTCAAAACAATCGTGTTTCCTACCGGTCAAAACTCTATCTCCACTGATTCCTTCTTCAACGGGGTTGTTCCACATAAATTACCCCTGTTTCTCGTTGATTAAGCGGCACATAACGGAGCACATGATCGCAATCCAAATTATTTCCAGCATAATGAAATCACAAACGTTATCGTCGATGTAAACGGAAACTGCGTTACCAACATTAGATCTTCGTTTCATCAGAGAGTGTGACCAAGCATACCGTCCAACTCTTTCGGCTCTAGGGAGGCGCAACAGCGCTCATCTCATCACAAGACAGGAAAAACTATATTTGTTATAGATGCAGTGCTCATCTCATCACCCTGCAGGAAGAACTATATTTGTTATAGATACAATACCAACCGACTCTGATGATGTCATTAACCTAGAAAAACGAGCAAACATATGTATAACAGTGAATTGTGAAAATCCACCCACTACGAATAAGATCTTGTTCCTGGTAGGTTATACACTCGGTGTCTTCAAAATAAATTCGGCAAGGAGGGTATTCCCCAACTATCTACAGTAATCATGGATAATAATCAAATTGATTACATATCCATGAGCGATCCAATTATGAAACGCGCCTATATAGGTTGATTTGCCGAAAACAGAATGTCCATTCATCAAATGAATAGCTACATGATTCTTAACAGCGAAAGCGATCCTAATAAAATGGGTCATTGAATTTTTATATTTAAAAACGATAACAAACACTCTTTTTTTATTCGTTTGGGTTTAATCGAAAAATATATGGAGGAAATATAGCTTCGTATTATAATACTCATGCAAAAATACACCTTGCACTACAGAAACCAATCCAAAGTGATCAATCATTGGTCTGTGGAGCATACTGCATCTACTTTGCCTATTATAAATGTCAAAATATACCAGTTAAAAAGATAATCGAGCGGTTCTCCAACAGCGAGCGTCGTAGAAATGATACAAAGGTAGAAAAATTCATCCTGAACGTGTCCGGAAATCAACATTCGTGTAGGAAGAATATGTATGGAGTATTAACCTTTGATACAGCATGTAAATTGTTATGGATCTGTTATTAATAAAAGTTATCTTATAAATGTATGTTTGTCAATATTCTAAGCATTCAGAGGACCCAGCATTGAAAATGCATAAATGCAACATGACATGTTACGAAGTTGCAATACAATATACCCAAGTATTGAAATGCTGATACCCTTATGTGAATAAAAAATATTCCGAAAGCTATCCGTCTGTCCGAAATGAGTCATTCATCTCTGTTCCCCTTCCCGCGCCTATCCGCTACCCAACGCCCCCTGCTTCCCATTCGCCCCAAGGTCACCCGTCCGTACGCCCCCCGATAAAACTGCCTCGATAGCTGTTTGGACTATATATATGCTACTCACAGTGAGCTTTGATTTTTCTCCTACTAGAGGCAAAGCATCAGTTAGGTCTAGGAATTTGTTATAGATTCGAATAGATATCGTAGTAAAAATAGCATTATTCGCATCAAACTGAGTGTTAAATCTCAGATATTTTCGTTATGGCTGTTATGTTAGTAGATGATTTTTCATGAACCTGATCACCTTAGGAGTTAAAGTGCAGGTCTATTTCTGTTTATTAGAAGATCGGTAGTGTACATCGGCATCATGCATTGATTGACCATACACATTCCATATTGGTGCAGAATTTATACGGTGGGGTTCGGCAGGATACGCCGTTAATCAATGTCGGTTAGGGTATAGTAGAGAATCTCATTTAGTTCATTTTTATAGTTGTTGTTGTATGTTTATATTGGTATCAGGAATATATATGTATAAGGTATAAATTCGTTTTATCTAATAGAATATTGGGTATAAAATACACTTAATTGGATGTAACGATCTAAAATATTGGTATGTTTCACTAATCGAGACATGATTTGGGTCCAGTTCCATGTCGTCTTGGAGAACTAATCTAACGGATCTGTGTAGAGTGTTAGTGTTAAAATTCTTCATTAATTTAATGTACGTTTCAATTATATTTTCCGCTCGTCTGTCTTTACTAGATGCTTATTCCTGCATGTCTTAATTCTATAAATGTTTGTGATCCGTTTGCAGTTAATAAACTTCGAATTTTTTGATTTATTCAGGCTTTGTCATTAGAGTCGTTCCAATTCAGAATATCTGACTTATTCGAGCATTCACCAGATCCACAGTAGCATTTTTAAATAAAGGTTTGCGATGATGGCCGTTAACCTAACCTATCCTTACCATAATCTGATCAATAATTTTTTCCCTGTTTCCATACAGGTCATATATTTCTTCATTGATTTAAGTTTTATTCATATCAAATCTATCCACTTGACTCTGTAGCTTCTACCAATCATCAGCAGTTTATGTACCAACATACAAATATAAAAAAAAATCACTTCGATTGTTACAAGTCCAGTAATATCGACTAGTTCCAAGTAATATTAGGTGATCTCTCGTTAGTAGACTGTAGAGTTTAAAACGCTTATGTAAGCTTACCGCATATGTCAGTGATTGTTATGAGTGAAGAAGCGTTAGCATGTTTTATGTATGGTTTTACTGTTAGAATAAGATTTTTTGTTGTTGTAATGTTGGATGTGTTGCTCCTACCATTTTCGTCTATTGTAACGAATATTGAATAAATCCACTCTAACATATTTACAACAGAGCTGTTATGTAAGGTCCGCAGTCAACAAGATCTAGGATATAAACCATGACTAAGGTACATAATTAGCGAAATATATATCAATGTACTACAACATTTATCATATATCATTGAATGCAAAAATGGTTGTCATGCACTGGCAGATGCGTTAATACCTAACCTAACCTATTCTAACTAATAGTGATGTAGTTTCATTCAAGTTTGATGTTTATGTATGGTATTGATATGTATGAATCTCTCCACTAGGGGTGTATATTTAACACATTATCAGAAGTTTGATTACACTTCTCTAATTTTGATCCAGCAAATACCCTTCTGCAGATGATAAGATTCCAGAATTCGTATCGATATCTCCATTACATGTTTGAATGAGACTCAGCATGTAGGTTTCTAAGGAACAAATTCACTTCATTTGTTGCAAGGTTTTTTAATGTCGATCAGTTATACGCGATGTTAGGTTCAAAGATCTGGTCAATCTAACCTAACCTATATTTTTCATTCAACTTTGATAGTTATGTATGGTATTTAGTCATTCTGGTACGCGATATACATATCAACTTCCTCCATATGGTTATATTTACCTAGTTTTTTTAAATATCACACACCATGTGCACACACACACACGCTTTTGTACACATTTACAGGGTCGTTAGCGTCACTGTGTCGGCACAATGCATATATACAGGGACGTTGGCGTCACTGTGTTGGCACATGTGCTCGCACAATGCATATATACAGGGTCGTTAGCGTCACTGTGTCGGCACAATGTAGGCATTTACACACGTTTGTGCATAAAGGCTTGCCATACGCTGCCAGATGCATTAATACCTAGGCAACCTAACCTAACCATCTAAACCAATAATTATGTATTTACATTCCAGTTTGATGGTTATGTATTATATTCAGTCATTATTTTACGTAACTTTCTTTGAAGGCACACACCAGGTACACACATACACGCTTTGTACGCATTTTCAGGGCCCGTCACGGTATAATGACGACGTGAACAGGGGTCGATAACGGCATGATGTAGACACATACACAAATTTGTATGCATATACAGGGTCGGTTAACATCTGTAACATTTTACGTCTGATCTATGTTTTTTTTTAGATCAGAACAAAGTCCCTTGCTTTTGTTACAAGATATTTATTGTATATCAACTTCACGCTATGTTAGGTTAAAAGAACTAATCATCCTAACAAAACCTAATATTTTCTAACCAAGAACTATGTATTATCAATCGACTTTTAATGCTTAATAGGATTTTTTCAGTGTTTTAGGGATTAATGCATAACAAATATCTCCACTTGACTCTACATTTTAATCTATCATTTGCAGTTTTGATACACACTTTCAATTTGATCTGGCAAATTTCATAATTTTTCATAGATAAGTACATCGCTGTTTCATTGTTATACCTATTTTCATATGATTCTTGATTTTTACATGTTATTCACACCCATCAAAGACTAACCCAACTTTATGTATGGTATTCAGTCATTAATATATACATATGAAGCCCTCCAGACGACTTTACATATCACTTTAACATACATGTAATTCATTTAGTTGTCACCCTCGATCCATATTAGTTAGCAGAGAGGCCCCATTTTCAAACTTGGATGGATTGAATGCTACAAGTAATTCAAATTCGCATCCGGTTTCATACAAACGGACACATGGTCTCACACTATGTTTTTCATATTATACTTCGATATCTCCACAACCTTTGACGACTTGCATCTCTGATCTAGCTTTTCATTTCTATAATTTTCATATTCTTGACAATGACTTCGTTTCAAGATCTGATCGGACCAATCTGCAACACGTCTAGATCATATGCCTCGAGATAGGTTCATGGCATCATTTCACGCCTTGATACATATTCGTCTGCTGATTTTGACAATTCGATGTTACCTCCGACTGAGACAATGTTTGCAATTCATTGCCTAATCTTCGAATTTTAAGATAATATGATCATTTCATTGAGAATTTACATAGTTTTATTAGTATTTATTGGCATCATTTACAGACCTTGCAGGCATCATCAATGACATCTACCTATTTTCTTTATTTGAAACATCATGGTTCATACATCCAACCATACCCATCATCACTATATTTCAGTTTCCTCTCAAAATCCTTCATATACCCCATTATATCTTTGATGTGAATACCGTAGGTTGCCCCGTTCCCGTGAGTCCCAAATGAATTGCTTCTATTTCTTGAACCTTAATTATTTGAAACTTCCCCAATTCAATGTCATTCTGATCTTCATCATTGAGAACATTTTGCATACGATCGATATTTCCTTTTGTTCTTAGGTACAATTGGTTTTTCACTACTTCAGCTTTATTACAGTCATGATGATAATGATTTCCAACTTGGATCCTATAAATTTCGAGATTTGCTTTCTCATTTCCCCTTAACTTTGTTCACTCGACAGTAACGCGTCGACATTAGTTACCCAAAGCCGACTTCCTTTTTCCTCCATCCATATATGAATGATATCTCCCACTCTTTTGGTTCTTGTTTTACCCATTCTGAGATAACTGATATTTTCCAAATCGGTCAATATATGTTCGATCCGCCTCATATCATTTTCCATGATTTTTTCTTCCAACACTTGTAAAGAAATTTCAAGAAGTGGATATCCATTTTGTTTTTTATATGACGGAACGTGCATCTCCGCTTGATCTCAACGTAACACTGACTCCATTCTCGGTGTGCAGCAATCTATTATAAGTTGATTTTATGTTGTTTTTCGCACAATATTATGCCTAACATTGCTCGCCTAGGTCATTAACTGTGTATGTATGTGTATAGGGCTGTGTACGTATATGTATGTGTATGTTCAAGCGTATGTACGCTTTACAATGAGATAAAAAATGTATAACAAAAAAAATAGAATTCAAAATTTCAAATTTTTGCGGGATAACTAACACCTTACTTAAGTAGTCAAGTTATCACTTCAATAGACCGACATAGCTCTGTCATCCCTCGGAAATATGAAATGTTATTGAAATTTTGATTTTTTTGTTATACATTTTTTTGTACTCGTGTAACACGTACATACGCTTGAATAAACACATGCATATACGTACTCAACCCTATACACATACATACATACACAGTTGATGACCAGGCAAGCAATGTTAGGCATAATGTTTTGCGAAAAACAACATGTAATCAACTTATAATAACTAGCTGCATACCGAGAATGGATTAGTGTTACGTTGAGATCGCGTGGAGACGCACGTTTTGTCGTAGAATAAAAAAAATGAATATTCACATCTCAAAATTTCTTTACAAGTGTTGGAAGAAGAAAGCACCGAAGATGATTTGAGTTGGATCAAACTTATTTTGACTAATGCTGAAGATATCAATTATCTCAGAATGAGTAAAACAAGAATCAAAATGAGTGAGAGATATCATTCATAAATGGATGAAGGAAAAAGGAAGTCGGCTTTAGGTAACTAATGTCGACGCGTTACAGTCGTATGTAACAAAGTTTGAGGGAAATAAGAAAGCAAATCTTGAAATTTATAGGATCCAAGTTGAAAATCATCATCATTATGACTGTAATAAAGCTGAGGTAGTGAAAACCAATTGTACCCATGAACAAAAAAGAATGGATTGTATGCAAAACTTTCTGGAGAAGTTTCGGATAATTAAGGTTCAAGGAATAGAAGTAATACATCTGTGGACTCACGGGAACGGGACAGCCTTTGGTATTCGCTTCAGAGATATGATGGAGTATATGAAGGATTTTGAAAGGGAAACTGAAATATAGTGATTATGGGTATGGTTGGATTTACGAACCATGCTGTTTCAAATAAAAAAAACGAGGTAGATGTCATTGATTATGCCAGCAAAGTCTGTAAATAATTCCAATAAAAACTGATAAAACTATGTATATCCTCAATGAAATTATCATATTATCCTGTAACTCAAAGGTTGAGCAATGAATTACAAACATCGTGTCAGTCGGAGGTAACTTCGAATTGTTGAAATCAGTAGGAGAATATGTTTCAAAGCGTGAAATGATGCCATAAACCTATCTCGAGGTAAATGATCTAGATGTGTTACAGATTGGTAGGATATAAATCAAAGTCCGATCAGATCTTGAAACGGAGTCATCGTCAAGAATATGAGAATTATAGGAAAAAAAAAGGTAGATCAGAGATGCAAGTCGTCAAAGGTTGTAGAGCCAAGTAAAGATATTGAAGTTTAATAAGAAAAGCCTAGTGTGAGACCATGTGTCCGTTTGTATGAAATGAAAACAAATTTGAATTACTTGTAGCATTCAATCCATCCAAATTTGAAAATGGGGCCTCTCTGCTAACTAATACGGGTCATAAGTGACAACGAAATAACTAACATATATGTTAAAGTGATATTTAAAATCGGCTGGAGGGCTTCATCTGTATATATCAATGACTGAATACCATACATAAGGTTAGGTTAGGTTAGGTTAGGTTAGGTTAGGATGGGATGGGTGTGAATAACATGTAGAAATCAAGAATCATATGAAAATAGGTATAACAATCGAACAGCGATGTAACTATCTATGAAAATGAATGAAATTTGCTACATCAAAATTGGATGTGTGTATCAAAACTGCAAAGGATAGATTGAAATGTTGAGTCAAGTGGAGATATTTGTTATGCATTAATCCCAAAACTCTGAAAAAATCATGTGTAAGCATGAAAAGTAGATCGATAATAATTCTTATAGCCTAATTCTTATAATCTAACATGACGTGAAGCTGATCCAAACTAAATATGTTGTAACAAAAGCAAGTGGCTTCGTTCTATTGGAAAAAAAATCATAGATCAGAGGTAAAATGCTACAGATGTTGACCGACCCTGTATATGCATACAAATCTGTATATGTGTCTACATTGTGTCGGTATCGACCCCTGTATACGCCGTCATTATACCGTGACAGCCCTGCAAATGTGTACAAAGCGTGTATGATTGCACCTGTTGTGTGCCTTTAAAAAGCTACGTAAAATAATAAAAGACTAAATATAATGCAAAACCATCCAACTGGAATGAAAATACATAATCATTAGTTAAGATGGTTAGGTTTGGTTGCCTAGGTATTATTGCATCTGGCAGTGTATGGTAACCCTTTTTGCACAAACGTGTGTAAATGCCTACATTGTGCTGACACATGTGCCGACACAGTGACGCAAACGACCCTGTGTACATGCATTGTGCCAACACATGTGTCGACACAGTGACGCTGACGAACCTGTTTATATGCATTGTGCCGACACATGTGCCAACACATTGATGCCAACGACCCTGTATATATGCATTGTGCCGACACATGTGCCGACACAGTGACGCTAACGACCCTGAAAATGCGTCAAAAGCGTGTGTGTGTGTCCATGGTATATGATATTAAAAAAAGCTGCGTAACATATAACCATGTAGAGGAATTTGATTTGTATATCGCGCAACAGAATGACTAAATACCATACCATACATGACTAAATACCATACAAAGTTGAATGAAAAATATAAAAATATAGGTTAGGTTAGGTTAGATTGATCGGATCTTTGAACCTAACATCGCGTATAACTGATCCACATTAAAAAAACCTTGCAACAAATAAAGTGAATTTGTTCTTTTGGAACCTACATGCTGAGTCTCATTCAGATATGTAACGGGGATATCGATCAAAAATTTGGAATCTCATCATCTGCAGAAGGGTATTTGCTGGATCAAAAATCAGAGAAGTGTATTCAAACTGCTAATAATATGTTGAACATACACCCCTAGTGGAGAGGTTCATATATATCAATACCATACATAATCATCAGACTTGAATGAAACTACATAACTATTGGTTATAATAGGTTAGGTTAGGTATTAACGCATCTGGCAGTGTATGGCGACCATTTTTGCATTCGTTGATATCCGATCTATGTTGTAGTAAATTGATATATATTTCGCTAATTATTTACCTTAGCTATGGTTTATATCCTAGATTTCGTAGACTGCGGACCTTACATAACAGCTCTGCTGTAAATATGTTACAGTGGATTTATTCAATATTCGTTATAGTAGACGAAAATGGTAGGAGCAACACATCCAACATTACAACAACAAGTTTTTTTTATTCAAACATGTACAACCACACATAAAACTTGCTAACGCTTTAACACCCATAACAATCACTGACATATGCGGTAAGCTTACATAAACATTTTGAACTCTACAGTCTACTAACGAGCGATCACTTAACATTACTCAAAACTAGTCGATACTGCTGGACTTGTAACAAGCAAAGTGAAATATATA
>SDVV010015512.1:0-14504 GCA_016164225.1 Gammarus roeselii | reverse complement strand
CCCCCTGCCCCCCTCTCCTACACAATTGTGCCCGCTGAGTGCAGCGAGCAAACAACGAAGCGTGGATCCGGCGCAAATTGTATGCTTCGCGTTAACATGAAATAGGACGGATTCAAAGTAAGGCGTGTAGAACATGCCTCCTAAAGGGACCTAAAAAATACGACCTTTGCTAAATCGAGAATGATATCATGCGCCAACTGTCTTTAGATTCTGTGCGAGTATTTGCTGTGGACCAAAACATACTGAAGTGGGTAAATACTGACATAATGATTCTCGAGAATTGCAAGTTATGAAAGAAGGTAATAAAAATAATTTAATTCAAATACGTTTGTTGACATCACTCAAGTGATCATCAATAATAGAAAAATACAGCAATTCGAAAAAATAAGACTTATGAGACACACTGATCTTACAATGTGAACCACAACTAAATTCAGTCCGCCTCAATTCACGACACGACAGTGACCAATGGAAAATATATCATACAAAAGCACGAAGACATTATTCAAAGTAGGTCAATATCAATAAATTATGACTGGTGAACAGAAAAATCTTCAGTGATCTGAAAACGTATCCCGCACACCGCTGAAGCTTATACACGAACGACTGACTGTATCATGTCGCCTCATATTCTGAAGTAAACTCTGTTTATATTCCTACTAAAGATACACTCTTTAGAGGGATGGCAGCGAAACAACAGTTTAGAATACAACAGGAAATGGACTAAACAAAGTATTTTTCGCATCCTTTCCAGAAAAAAAATTAATGTGCCCGGCTTCCCGTCGCCGCTTCATTGCCCAGGCTGATGAACGCACATTGCGTTGCTTGCTTTACGATGATCATGAAATGCTGATACAAAGCAGTCAACAGGAATATAAAATGAGTGATACACTATGAGTCTTGATGAGAATGTCATTGGGAAGTTTTGTATCAATCCCCCTTTTTCTGGAGAAGAGCCGTCATTATTATATACATGCAGATGGTGGCCAGTGGAAGCATTTGTTGTAAAATTGGATGGACGCAGGTGAACTATCATTTCCATTTAGTATTTGAAAACTGACATACATGTACGTCAATTGCCATGAATCACAATGCATTTCTACATGTGGATGTCGGAAAGCCTTGTGCTTGCCTGGTTGTGACTCTAGTTTGGATTATTCTGTTGTCTACACAATCAACGAAAGGACAAGTGATGTTAATATCACGTGGCTCTGTGCTTCAGGTGGCCATGTTATTTGTGTTTGATTTGCTGGATGGCATGCATGCACCTTGTACAGTCAACAGAAGAACCGATTGAATCCCACTTGGCTGACTGTAAATCTCACATTGTGCACCAAACAGTCGGACGTTCATCTGAGCTGCTCTTATCCGCACTGTCTCAAATTAATCATCGATAAGGCGCGAGTATTGTAAGTCATTTTTTGATTTTGTTTCCTTTCAATTCCGACAGGTGTTTTGGGCTGACCCATCAATTCAATATTAGAGTTGGCAACGATTTTCAATGCCATTCGCAGGAACAATCAAACTGTTAGAACTAATCTCGACCATCTATGCTTATGAACGTTCATCATTCAGATCCTGACAAAATCAGATGCTATCAATTTCAGGTGGAGTTTCATTATGTTCCGAGGAAACAATCAAGCTAACAATCCCAAGAGAATAAATCAAGCAGGCAATTCCAGGGAAAGAATAGCAGTTCATGGTTATTTTTTCTGAAATCCCCAGGGAGGAAAAGTAAAACACTACAGGCTACGGTTAGTGGGGTAACCTATCAAGCGTAAGCGGGACAAAGTCGTCAAAAATCAGAGTGGGAACTCACTCGTGAGTATTATTCTTGGGGTAATATCAATCTACTACATTCGCAAATGTTTCAGCTAATAGTGCCAACCATGTTTTGTGAGAGTAGAGATGACATTGATTTATTTGATGGCTTTTGCGAAAGTACTTCATCATAATCACAAAGTCTGGTATCTCTCCGAGTTTCAGCGTATTATTGATGAACACAAATATACTTTAAAACCCAAGTAGCGGTACTGTTCCTTTTGGGACGTCCTAATACGTTATGGATTCAATTATTTAACATATTTTAAGGATTAGAGAATGTAAAATTTACTTTGGTTTAATACCATGTTGCCAAGTTACAGAAATACTAGAATACACAGATATGTACCAAGCCTTCGTCAGAGTGAACTTTCTGGAGACATTATTTGCTGCTTATATATACTTAATGTAAACTTAATACACAGTCCGCGCCTCTTAATACACAGTCCGCGCCTCTTCATAGACCGCGTCTCTTTACAGACCGCGCCTCTTCACAGACCTGCCTACCGTCACGCGGTATGAGTGCTCGCACCTTCTGTTGTCTTGCCATTGATTGCACTCGGAGCGCGGGAAGTCCTCCAATTAACCGATCAAAGTAGACGTAAAGCCGCTACCGTTACCTGCAAGAAGTGGGTTTACCTTTTGCCGTCGCACGATAAGAGTGCCCGCACTTTTTTTTTGTCCAGCTATCGATCGTATTCTGTTCTTCGTCTCTGCTAAGATGCCGAATTTGGTGTGCTCTACTCCCCACTCTGATACGACCTGTTCGGATTCAGCTGACTCACAAAAATCATCGCTATCTGATGGTGAGGATAAGGCAAATGTCACATTGGGTAGCAGAACACAAAATGATGAACTTGTAAATATCGTTCATATGTTGTTATCAGTTATAAAGTTGTCATGCCCTAAGTCCAAAAAGAGGAACCCTAATACACAATCTAAAATTGATCAACTTTAACAAGGAGCTCACTTTGAACCTCATCATTGAAAATTGAATACCTTGATTCAGTGTTTGACTTGAATAAAAAAATTGCCACACAAATAAAAGTCTCCACTGATGAGAATAAACTTCCTACCGAGCAAATTTTGACTCTCAAGGAGCCCAAAACCTACTCATCATTGTCACTCCTCCGGTAAACAATCCCGCCCGAGAAGCCGAACAGACGGGCGAGACGCCCACTGCTTCTCGTCCCGAGGAAATTAAACCGATAACATGTCGGATTGACAAATTTGAGCAGGAATCTCTGGCCAACGTATTGTCATTACAAGGAAATATCATCACTGAATTGCTCACCAGCTCACCTGGTGTGGAGGGATCAGATGCACCGACCGACAGCGGCGGGGGAACTTCAGCAGTCGGTGACGATGGCGCTGCTGCTATAGCTCGCCCGCGCCAACACGGTCGGACTCATCAGCAGGCGGCCCCACTGAAGCAGGCCGTGTGCGACCTATTCTCCCTCAACACGGTCGTACTCAACAGCAGGCGGCCCCACTGAAGCAGGCCGTGTGTGATCTATTCTCCCTCAACACGGTCAGCCTCAACATGAGACGGCCCCACTGAAGCAGGCCGTGTGTGACCTACTCTCCCTCAACACGGTCAGCCTCAACATCAGGCGGCCCCACTGAAGCAGGCCGTGTGTGACCTACTCTCCCCGATCGTCCCGACTCTTTCGAGTGATGATTTGCGCGAAATATCAGTGCATGGAAGAGACCGTAAACACTTAAAAGTTACTTGCTCTTCCTGAGACTAAAAGTTTCGCATTCTTTCCACTGAGAACTGAACTCCTATGTAGACTGCGTTGCTTGAAGAGACGGTATATTGATATGGCATCAGTATATAATAGTAATGGCTCCATTATTATAGAATGATAAATTAATCCAGAGACGTTGATGTGACTGACATATGTGTAATAAATGAACTCGCTCGACGCGGTTGTCAACGCCTAGCTTAGATTTGCAGTAGGTAGCTTCATCGTAGTAACACTTATGCTAAAATAGCTGTCATGAATCATATTGAACCAGATAATAATTATTATGATACCTTCACAGAATGCTCCTACTATGATGTTCTGTCATTTAGAAATAAATTCAAATTAAATTCTGCATCATCCTTTTGATGTTTCACCCTAATGGTAGATCAATAATAAATCAATTAGATGAATTACTGGTATATTCCGATTTTCTAGCTGTTAAGTTTCATGTGTTGGTTCTCACTGAATCACGGCTCACGGAAGCTGACACGTGGTTGGACGTGCCTGGCCACACTGCCCATCACTCGGTAACAATTAATAGACAGGGCGGTGGTGTGTCTCTGTTAATTAGGGAGGAGCTGGAGTCTGAGATTTTACCTTCGTACAGTTTTGTTAATGACTTCTTCGAAATTTGTTCTGTACGAATAACAGTTGATAGGCATTTCTATAATGTTTTAGGCGTTTACCGACCGCCTGATAAATCGTGCGCTGGTTTTAACAGAACTTTATTCGTGTTAATAGATGTTGACGAAATAACCAATTCATTTGGTATTTTCTTGTGTGATTTTGCTTTAAACATGCTGCCTTCTAACCTTCCTGATGTTACGGAAACCTATTTATCCAAATTTTGTATCCTTCACTTCCTGCCACATATATCTGTTCCAACTTGTTTGAGTGTGTAAATTATTTATTATTATTATTATTGTTATAAGATCATTTATTTTCATCGTCTGGCAATGTGTTTTCAATTTTTTGGGAAATAAATAAATTCTTAAACATAAGACATGAAACTTCATTATCAACTACGCTACTTGAACCTACGAAAACGAGAGTTCAATTTAAATTCGTCACAGCTCATCTCAAGGGGCCGCCGGTTCGGATTACATGGAGCGAAATATTATTTACAATAGTATCATCTGTGCACTACATAGCGACTACATAGCGTTGGGAAAACCAGTGACACGCGGGGTTGAAAAATAAGAAACACTTGGGGTGGATAAATAACAAAATACATGGGTGTGGAAAATGATAAGTTCATGGGGGAGGGGGGGGGGGAGGAATTACGCATGCATGTGGTTAGCGTCCCGAAAACATGGGGTTGGGACATCAAAATGTGCTACCATATGATAATGAGTAGTCTACGTTATTGTACGATGACAAAGATATGGATGGACGACATGAATTTTACAGAAAATCTGAATACAATATCGGGTTGGGAAATCGAAAAGCGCTAACATATTGTAGAGATGGGTCTAAACCATTGTATTAATAATGAAGGGGGGAAAAGGCAAATAAGTTCTATAAGTTATGCATTAATTACAGACCAACCAACTGAATATACAATATCCACACTTCAAGACCGCCAGGAAATGATTAAATGATTGACAATCAGAATAATACAATGTTGGAGCACACAAATCGGGTGAATATACTTCTGTTATAGAAAACAAAGCAAAGTATTAGGTCAAAAATGGTACGGTAATTGTGAGGAATATTTCAATGAACTATATTAAAATCGAGTTAACCTTTGTAAAAGTTAGAAGCTGCTTATCGCTCCTCGAATAGACTGAGTTCGTATTTTTAATTATACTGAAACGATTGGAACATTTAGAACATAGAAATAGACAAAACGCTAGTTGACACTTATGGTAATTGGCAAAGACAATTGTGATCGGTAGTCCTCGCAATCTCTGATTGACCATACTTGGGTAAACTCTCTCACTTCCTGTAAATCGGGGGTTTTCCCAGTGCATATTTCCGATCATGGTCCGGTATTCGTCAGTGTGTCAAATATATATATTTAAAAATCTGAAACTTTTAGATGTGAGTTTCGATGCCATGACGGTAAAAGCATTGAAAATTTTACACTAGAGAGCTAGTGAATAACTTTTCCATTCATGATGATCTGTCTATTGATGCGCATTGGACTAAGTTCTGCCTTTATCGGATGCAGGCTATAAAAAGTGTCGTACTGTTCAGGTGACCCATCAATCTGTAAAACGACTAAATAATCCTTGGCTGTCTGATGATCTGCTCAGAGTACACTGACACACATATGGCCCTGCCCTACCTGCCTGTGACGTCACTGGTGTATTACAGCGAATATTGGCACATCCATTGTAGTTCTATTAAGTTCGCAATTTTCGGGTGTTCATGTAGTTTATTTTCATTCAATAAATAAGCAATCATCTTGAAGAACAGATTTCCAATATTTTATTTTGGTCACAATTTTTAAGCAAACACAAACCAATAATTATTACAAAGCAGTATATAAAGGTAAGAAAACTGTTCTTCGCAGAATGCTGAGACGACAAATTGATAGATAGTTTTCTCGGACAGTGGAGATAATTGTAAACCTATTGAGATCGAGGTATTTTTGGACGAAATACACCATAATAAAATTTAGCAATTGCTGAATTTAATGAACATTTGCGTAGTTTGCGTTCGCATTATTCGAAGGCCTTCTCTTCAATGAATGACAAAGTTGACACAAATATGTATATTTACAGTGTCAGGATAAACCTACGATAATGTTATTCGCATTGGCGTCCGAACATCCTTGACACTACGAATGCGTCTGTTTGGAGTAGTTACGAGAGCTGCGCTGCGCTCATCCATTAATTGTGCCCTTCATCGGTCGTAGATCATCTCTTGAATATCACATTATTGTCCACAAATTGGTCATGAGAATAAATGAACTCATAAAAAAATTAATTGTTATTGTTTATGGTTGGTATCCTACAAATATTTCAGCAATGTTTTCCAACGCGTAATGCAGCGAAGCCCTCTACTCAAACCACAAAGCACAGGGTGGAATAACAAGGAGCATTGGGATTGAGTTGAAATGTTATACATAGCTAAATACTACACCAGAGGACTTATATAACAGTTTAATGGGAACGAAAGCGTCACACACATTTTCACTTCTCCACGCTTCATATTTTTCTGACAGCTGTTCAGGTTGTTTGGATACAAGCCAAGTATTTTTACGCTTCAGAGCTTCTATTTGTTCTAAAAAAGAATCAATGACATAATCTTTTGCTGGCAATTATTGCAGTTTCACTATCTTTATGTGAATTAGCATTGCAAAGGGGATACCTGACGCAGCTTATTCTTGGACTGTTTAATAACCAATGGTTGCAGTGTAGGGCCGATGAGCCTTGTGGTGCCTCACAGCCAGAAGACAAGGATACCGTTGAAGACCGTCGAGCTTCGCTGTCAGAAGGCAAAGACGCAGGTAGAACGCAGCCTTGCGACGCAGGAGCCCGTCGTGTAGCACTGACAGAAGACTGAGGTGCAGATTCGAAGCATCCTTGTGCGGATGAATCATTCTCAGGTGCACGCTTAGCGGATAATAAAATATTTAGAACATTGTATATTGTAGTGTTTGTTGCATTACCACCACACATGCAACGTTCTCCTTTCAAAAGTAAAGTTTGGTCTTGGACAACACTGTTCAATTTAATTATAATTTAGGCTGGAGGTATCAGCGGCAGGATGGTGGAACATATGGATGAATTTTAATATCTAAGGCACATCATCACAGCAGATTGCACTGATGACAAGGATGTTGCAAGGCAAACAGGGCGGCAAAATGCAGTTGAGTAACATGCTGATACGAAAATTCTCGTTTGTGTCAAGGGAAGCTAAAATCCAGCTCTTCAAATCGTATTGTTACCCGATTTATTGTATTGCATTGAGGAGAAAATACTTTCAATATAGCGTGAGGTAATTGACAGTGAGTTATAATGACACATTTAGACGGCTGATGCAGGTCCCTCGCTCGACGTCAGCGAGCAGGGTTTTTGCTGAAAACCAATCAGATCAGATCAAGGTACTGTTTCGTAAAGCGGCGCATAGTCTTATGACTCGAGTTATGAACTCCCCAAATGAAATCCTCGTTGCAATCTGCTCTGGTGATGCGCTCGCTGCCTTGTCATTGTTGAGGCGATGGAGAGAATTACTATACGCACAGGCAGGATAGAGTTGTATGCCGTAACTGATTATTAGTTGTGTGCGGTAGTTTTATAACTTTGTTCTTATTGTTATCCTAGAATAAGATGTATGCCCATATTGGTTGTTAATAAAGCTTTTATTATTAATATTATCATTATAAGCCTGAAAGGGCATGACAGATCAACATCGGGTACGCATAAAAAAATGGAGATCCCACAAGCCGCCTATGGTCAACAGACGGATCACGATCAAAAACGTATCATGCAATACAAAAGAAAAGTGATTCGTATAATGAAGAAACTACCGCATCAGGCTCATTCATTCACGGCCATGCTCCAAAGCGGAAATTTCTTGCTTCCTCAACAGTAATACTTCCTTCATCCAGCACAACTTCACTCCCATACACTCATTTCTACATCAATTACCTTATGGTGCCATTCTCTTCATTCATTCTCTCCACAAGTCAGGAATCACTTGTAAACTCGACGGGTATCTACTCAAGCAGCAAACTCACTTACTCACTTACCACATACTTCTCAAATATTTAATATTTTTTTTATGATGCATTCAATCTTTCCTCAGCTGGTCTCATTCTCACTCCGTTGTTTGAACCTCTTTCTACTCCCATACTCAGGGCTCAGCACCTAATCACACCCTCCAGTGCCGCCAATACTTTACAGCCTGCACACCTCATTCCCTATATAAATACCTCACACCCTCCATTTCCGCACCACCTCCCTTAGCTACGTGTAACGCCCAGGTGCTACATACAATCCACCACATCCGACAATTTTCCAAATGGGCTAACACTGATTACCCTTGCATTGCTACCCTATTTTAATATACTTTTATTTTTACCCACATTGACATGTAGCTTTCTCTTCCTGCAAATTCGAACATACTCCTACAACAGGAAATTGGAAATTTAATGTCAACTTTTATGGATCACATACATACAGCTATCCATAAATAACCTCAATGCCTTGATACATTATAAATTTTTTACAATCGAGAGCCGTAGACTTTCAATTTCTGTTTATTATTTATAAGAAATTTCAAATATTAGTAGCCACACGCATTTGAATAGTTATAGATCCAAATCCACAGATTATACACTTTGGTGATGAGGGTTGGATGACTAATATTATAAATCTGAAAACTTGGAAAGCAACGTCCAGGTGTGTTTCTATAGATATAATAACGTAATTAGGTCATTTCATAGCTAGCTATAACTTCATGGATGCTTCTAAAACAGAAGCAATTGGGTATGCATTTAAATTGGAGGTTCTGAGACTATTTTTTAGACCTATAAATGTTTTGCTGCATGGGTTCACTGTCACATTCCAATACGTCATCGTGTACAAGTTAACCATCCTTCAAAGAAATTCCATAGCTACCTGGCTAGCAGATTCTGAAGAAATAATCGTAACCATAAAGTAAAGTTGCCTACCTTTGATTAGCAGAGAAGACGTATCCCATCCGGAAGAGAGCGGTCGAATCTTGGAAGAATTGATGCGTTGACTCTTGCACAGCGACGCAGGCTGATTACCTGCAGGAACAGCAATTATTAATGCAGCACTCAACCTTCCAACGATTCAGCGCAGAGATCCTACCTCGAACATTCGTGCGGGTATAAGTTAAATTAACGTAAGATCTAGAATAATATGTTTGGGGAACTACTAACAAGGTACACATGCACACATGTAAGACTTTGTATTACATTTTGATAAGGTCAGCATCCAGCGTTAGCAGGTAAGCAATCTTACTATAGCTACACTATGAGGATCACCACTAACCAGGAGTAAAATTATGTACAACAAAGTGATTGGAACGGATGCATTGCGAACTGATTTAGATTTTGGGGACTGGTTGCAACATTATAATGCTTTACAATGTATTCATGGGACTATTACCAAGCTTCATATTGTTCATGAAAAAAGTTAATGGTAATTTTGAACCAATTACTATTTGGTGCACTCCAGAGTTAAATGTGAAAACCTTTTTGATACATGAAACAAACACACATTTTTTTGTGGTAATGTAAGTGTTTAAGATCCAACGAACAGATGATAAAATTGATACATTTACGTGGAAAATATCCACGACTGCACCCACATCTATACAAACATTACATATACAACATGATCACATGTATACGAAGGAAGATCTTTATACATTTCTACAAAATATTCAAGGTTGAAATTGCAACTGAAAATCTGCTTTCCTTCCTCAATACCTTGGGCATGAGGTCTAATTACATCATCAAATTCAACAGGACACACAAAAAAAAACGGTTGAATCGTTACATTCATGATTTCTCAGGTCATTCGGCCAATGTGAAACTGGGAGCCATGAACATTATTACTGCGAGCTTACAAAATCTGCGATCTCAAATTTTTAGACAAGGATATCAGCTTAATCTCTCAGGTATTCAAACAGCTGGGTTATGTTAACTGTTCCATTGAAAGGTCGATTGCAAAGCCAGACACGCTTTACTTAATTGACAAGAGAGAGATGCAGCGTTGATGTTCCTAAACAAGACAAAGTTTGGCAGGCTCAGTGTTGAACCCTAGTAGCAGATGGGCTAATAATTGAAGGTGCTGGAACATATTTTGACAATTACCTGGCTGAAAGTTTTCACCATGCAGTGGGGAAGAGACAGCTAGACGTGCTGCCTGTACATTATTAAATTCTTACCATAGAGTTCCATCATCTGCCAAATTTCCATTTTCTCTTTTCTTCATGCAGTCCTTTTCTCCCGAAACTGCTGTTGGTCAACTGCGGGTTAAAAAATTAGCTGTAAATTTGATTTATATGACTGCATACTGGGCATTTCAGTGCATCCAGGTCACTCCTGTACCACCTGGGCACTCTTGTACCACCTGGGTACTCTAGTGCTCCAGAGAACCCTAGTACCCGACCCCAGCGTGATCAGGTGGCACTAGGGTTACAGGTTAAATTTTGCCTGTATCATCTGGTTCCCCTTGTTTCTACCATGCATCATATTGCCTACTGGCACCATATTACCTCCTAGCACCTTATTACATCCTGGGCAACTTGTTGCCTGCTGACAACTCTGGTGCTATCCGGACCCAATGGTGCCTTCTAAGAATACTGCCACCTCGTCATTTTTGCGTCATTCAATCATTCTTGTGTTGGGACGAGTGATTCATGGAAAAAATGCACCCTGGTGCCACACGAGACTTCTGGTGCCACGGGAGCACCCTGGTGCCACATAAGTCCTCTGGTGCCACATAAATCCTCTGGTGTCTCATAAGTCCCCTGGGGCCATATAAGCCTCCTGGCGCCATATATTGGCTCCCCGGTGCTACATAAGCCCCATGGTACCACATAAGCACTCAGGTGCAACATAAGCATCTCTGTGCCGTGGAAGCATGAGCAACCTGTTGCTACATAGGAATTCTGGTGCCTTATAAGCACTTTGGTACAACATGAGCACCATGGTGCAACATGAGCCACATGGTGCACTTGGTCACCACAAGTTTGCTTGGACCCTCCGGTGCTGGTCAAGGCGGAACTGGGGTTTTCAAGTAGCACTGGGGTATTCAAGTAGCACCAGGGTGCTCATGTGGAACCATGATTGAGTGGCACATGTTTGTAACAACAGATGCTAATGCAACAGTGCTCAGATGGCACCACAATGCCCAGGCTGCATCAGGATGCTCAAGGAGGATGGCACCAGTGTATTTATGAAGCACCAGGGTGTTGATGTAGCTCCAGGATTTCCATTCAACCCAAATGGCACCAGTGTTCTCACATGACGGACAGACTATTGGCTGTGACGTATGACACCACAAACCTGCTAACAGGGGGCCCAGGTGGGACAAGGGTGTTCATGTGACACCAGGGTGATTTAGTGGCACTAGAGTGCTCCAGTGGCACCAGGGTTATTCCAAATAAAGTCAGCCACCAAAAATAACACCCTTTCAGATATGATGATAGTTGGTAAAGCAGCATATAGCTACTTAGAGAAAAAATTGGCCAAAACACAAGATCTCATTACAGATATATAAGGTGGCAGCCATGACCTGATACATTTTTTGCAATAATTGCAAGATTTAAATTAAATCAACATATCAAATGTTAATATGGATTCTGTAGAACTAATTTTTCAAACATTATCTTGAACTTTGAATTTCAACGTTGAAAAAGAGGCAATGCATTTTTATTAGGTCAACACCTATTGTACATACACTCATCAACTAGATATACAAGAAGACACAAAGAAGGTTCACGAAGAGCTTGCTGGCAACTCAATGTTACGCAAGCCAACACAGACTCTAAGATGTCCAAAATTCCCTTGAACATGCATATTTGTAACCTTAGGGATCTCAAAAAAACATTTTTTTGTTTAGTTTTTCAAAAGACAGGTAGCTATCAAAATTATAAATAGCCAACTTATATCAAAATCCACGATTTTGACCTCAAAAAATTGCATAACCTTTGGCTGGATGTCTTGACATGAAACAACACTTTTTTAACACCTAAAAAATAATTCGTTCAAACTAATTGTTCAATTACCTGAACATTCACATCTGCATTAATTCTATTTTGTGTTGAGAAAAACAGCCATTGCCGAATTACAATTTTTTTTTAGGATTGCTAACAAGTGTTGTGATCCATTAGGTCATCACCCAGAAAATGCTAGGGCCATTTTTTTAGAAAAGTGTCTCCATGTTGATTAGAGAAACAGCTTGACTGAGTTACCCAAAATAATAAACTTTCTCTCACAGTGTAGACTTGACCTCACAGCTAATACAAAAGAACTTATGCCAGAAGATAGCTACACAGCCTCAGTACCTGACTAAAAACCAGCGGAGGAATCACCCAGGGCATCAAGGCAGATGTAATAGGAATCCGTTGTAATTGCAACACTCAATATCTCATTAGCCACAATGATTATTCTGCACGAAAGGGTAGTAAAAAAATCCATTTAAGGGAAGTATACAATGATTTTTTAGGAACAGTTCACAAAGTGAGAAAGAAGGTTCAGATTAAGGATGGATGTGGCACCGGTGGTTGGCAAGTGTATTAAATAAAAATTCAAAAGCCCAGGAAATATCCTTGTCATTCCTTTATCCACATGGGCCCAATCCCTCCTTTTTCTACCTGAATATGCCCAATGTTCTAACACTTGGTCTCTTTGACATCTTGGCAACCCAAGAAACCTCTACAAGCACCAGCGGATCATTCAAGATGTAGTCTGTTGATAGTTTGAAAAAGAGGAATAGTTTGCATATGTATAAGCAGGGAAGGCTATCCAGGTATGCATAATATTGGAGCTCTAGCTCTATTAAATAAATGTAGTTATGTACACATAGGTATATGTACCTCAGTACATAGCTGCCTACCAATATATATTATTTTTGTTCCTTCGAATTTGTATTGGCTTCCATAATCTTGATTTTCCATTGAACCCTTCATGAACCCACTTTGCTTTTTCATGAACATCTAGCTACTTCACGAGTGTCACGGAGTGTGTGTAAATTAGGTGTTCATCTTGGAAAAAAATATGTGCCCTTTCAAGGCCAAAGGCCAGAGCTCAAGATATTTTTTTTTAAATATTACAATTACAGAATTTTTACATGCAAACAAAAACAAGCTACTCCTGGGCAATAAAACACATTCAAATCAGATCTGAAGCCCAATTTGAATCATAGTAATTATAACAAAAAATATGTAAGGCCACAATTTTGCAACCTTGTTTCCAGAATGGTATGTCATAGGGACCAAATTTTTCTGCTAGCATTCTCTAATAAGTAGCAATTGATATACTAACTTCAACAATATACGACAATTTACCCAAAACACGATATAAAAGTGATGAACCTGATTTGGCACGATCCACCTGGGCATACATGCATTACATGAGACATATACAATGCTTCCAGATTAGCTATATTACAACAGGGCCTACAAAATTTACACATAACTTCCTAGTTTTAATACACATTTGAGCAGGCATGTTGTTGAAGTAGGTAGTAACAGTCTGGACCACTGAAGATTATGAATAGCTTTTCAGCTGTAAAACAGAGCTAATCAATGTAGGGAAAAGCTTGCACCAGCTGCCATCCTAAGCCAGTGCTAGTCTGTAGGAAATGGAAAGTTTACAATGAACTTTGGCGCTTGATTATGACCCTACAAATTACTTTAGAAGTGCTACTGTAAATTGATCTGCAATGATCTACTTTCTAACAAACTAAGATGCTATAGTCAGATTTAATTCATTCCTCAAGAATGGCTTCGATCATTAACCCATTAAATTGTTCACGAAATGGTCAGGGTCTTGAATTACAACCAATAACCAGCATACAAATGATCTCAACTGAATGGTAAATTCAACTGGGATATCATAAAGGAATATCCCTCTACATTTTTTTAGCCAAGTAACAAAAATGAGAAGAATTAGAAAAATTAACCTACATAATTCATGACTTTTTATAGTTTTAAAATTACGGTTATGATATCCCATAAATTAAAAAAATCCCTTCTATGATATCCCACAAATTAAAATAATCACATTTTCGCTGTAATTCTCTTGAGTTGTAATTTTGTTTCTTGAGGCACAACCTAAGTCAGTGTATAGTAGTCCCATTCTATTTCACACATCTATCTATAACTGTTAAGACCTCTGTGATTATGAATTCATGATTCACCTTTGTTTGCTGCACAGTTGCAACCGGCTGCTATACCACACAGGCAGCTGGTGAGACTTGGTCTCACATTTGTTTATAT
>SDVV010015511.1:0-14505 GCA_016164225.1 Gammarus roeselii | reverse complement strand
CTCCCCCCCTCCCCCCGTCCGTTAGCTGACTCGGGCATCAAACCAGTTCCGGTACCCTCCGCCCCCCGCTCCCCGTTTCTGCGCTAACCCCCGTACGGCCCGGTTGAGTCAAGATTGCATGCATCGCGTCCTACCCCGACCGGCTCTTTTATCCCTATCTATAATCCTTCACTAATCCGCGTCTTGCTCCGGTATACACTACTAACGTCGCGATTAACAACCAGTGACCTATGCAAAGTTGTACACAATTCATGTAGCTTTTACTTACAGAAGCCAAAAAAAAATCAGCTGTAAACGAGCCTCCCCGTCGCATGACGAGAAGAATATTGATTCGCCTGCATTATTTACTGTTGAGGCTGTTCATTCCCACCGATACATGACGTAATAAACTTTGATTTCTGTCATTTAGTGCAAGTGTCTTCAGAACAGTCCTTTTAGGTTAGTTAGATTAATCTTGAGGGCTGTAATGGCCTCGAAAATTAACTTGCAGTAGAATACAAAGCGGTAAGGCTGAATCATTTCGTCACCCGAGCGGCATTTTTGCCTTGAAATGTTTATACAAAGCCCACTAGCTCAGCGATGCTGCTGAGCTTGTGGGCTTTCATTGTTTGGTAGGAGTTTTCCACACAGAAAGCGATGGCCCATAACTCTAGAACGACGGCAGACTGGTACCTACCTAAAACGACCGATGGGGTAATTTTATCCCTATTGATATAAATGGCTTTTGATTCCAAACCTTTTGTTCATGTATGCAGTATCTTATGATTAAAAGTTAGGAGTTGATTTGATTTGATTTAAGCCTCACCAGAGCCTCAACGCGAGTCATCATAGGCTCCTCCGTAGGGCACGAACATCGTCGATTCAATTACGTTCGCACACCTTGTGTGCGGAAAGATTGATCTTACCAGATGCAAATCAATTACATGTTTAGACTGTGGCATATACACAAACTGGTACGTACGGGAACAGAAAGTATTAACGCGTATATACGTAGACATATTGCTATCGCTGTACGTTGTGGGGTGGGAAAACCACCTCGCTTACTCAGATGTTTGGGGTTTAGACAGCTTCGAATAGTCCGGTATGTTTACCGAAAGCGATAAGCTTTTTCCGGTAGGTAAGGTCGGTGAGAAGGCTTTGTAGGTTGCACGGGGGGTTCTGAAAGGCGTTTCGGTCTGCTGCGAGTGCGTTGCAATCCATCAGTAAGTGTTTCACGCTGATTGCCACCTGGTGGCAACACATGCATATGGGCGCATCCGGTTCAATGTCTACATCCATTAGGTGACTGTGGGTTACCCATGTGTGTCCAGTGCATAAGCGGTTGATGAACAGTTGATGTTTTCTGTTGGAGAACTTCGTTTCCCATTCTCCAACCGAGCGCTTGACTAAAAGCATTTTTTCTCCACTTTGTTGCCTTAGTCATTCCATCGGGAAGTTATACGGGAGGTCGTGATAGGAAACCAGTCGCGGTAATGTATTGTTATAAATTGTTCATGGTGGGTAGACCCAGTTTAGCAAGCGAATCTGTTAGCCCGTTTCCTCTTATTCCCACATGTCCGGGAATCTAGCAGAATTCGAACGCTTGACCCACCTCCGACATTATAGAGATCGTGCAGCATTTTACGTAAGGCACGGTGTTCGTACAGCAATAATTCGGAGTAGTATAAAGAGGGGTATGGGTAATATTTATTCCATTTAATGATTTATTTCATACAACAAATATTTGAAAAAAATTTAAATGCACTCAACAAAATGAAAATTCGTTGTGAAATAATATATACAAAATCATACATGTTCAACTTCTGCTAACAAAGGTATATAGTTACACCGCTATTATTGTAAGGAAACATTTGGAAAAGTCAGAAATAACCTAAACTGGACCAACACAGTGGCAAATTTTGCAAACACGTTGTTGTACCCATTTTCCTGTGCATTTTCCGCAAATAATTTTCTTGCGCGCTAAACAAGTGTCCGTTGTTTTGTTGTCCGATTTGGTGGACTGCCGGTCAGTTCCTCAGTGTCGCTGCCTTTGAGAGGACATGTGTGGTTGCCTTGGAGTACTCTACCGTTGATAGCTGCCAGGTCTAGGATGTGATAAATACTTGCTAAGGCCATCGTCTAGTCCCGATTTGGTTGAACACAACCGTGTCTTACGACCTAATACGCCAGCGCCGTATTTGGTATTGTTGTAATAACTTATTGTTGTAGGAAGCTTCTTCTCTCCATCAGCTGTGTGAATAACTTTATGCATTAAACTTAGCACAGTAACATTTTTGAGGGGTTCACCTTGATATACTGTTAGTATGCGTCCTGTTTGAGTACCATAGAGGTGTATCTTGGAGTACGTGCACTTTTCACTAAAATTGGCCTTTCTGTTCTAGCACGATTGACAGTACCTAAAATCTTTGTGATTTCAGCTCTCAATGTTTCTGACAATTTCAAAGATGCGAACAAATTATCAGTCGTTTTATTTTTTACTTTGTTCAAAAATGAAGAGGCGAGGCGTAGGCCCAAATTTTCAGATAGTCTCTTATTGGAGGAACGATTCGTATCTTCACCTAATACCAAGTTATCTGGTTTGTTGGACATGTACTGCGTGAAATGGCACCGGATTTACACGGAAAAAGCTGTTCATCAATTGTCATATTTTCAGTTGACTTGTAGCATATAATGCAATTAGTAATGAATGGATTCCAGACTTCAGAAGTCAAGGCAACTTTTTCCGTTTTTAGCCCTCATATATTCTTCGAATCTGTCACGGGGAATTGTTTGACCGAAAAAAGAAGGACCCCTTGAAGTCAACCATAAACTATCGACTTATTGCTTTCTTCCAAAAACTCCCCTGACATAAAGAATGGAAACGAATGCCTCCAACTCATCTAATGGAATGCTCCAAGCGTCGCCACCAATGCCCACGAGCATCAGCTCCAGTGCATTTCTTCATATGACGAAGCACAGAATCATCTATGAGCAGATGAAATGCAGTTTTTACAGAACCTAGTACAATTTCTCTTCCAGCGTGAGGTGTAGGACCTGAAACTTCGCGTAGAATGTTGCACTGAGGCATTCTTCCAGGTAAACTCTCATATAGGTTAACAACTTTCTACTCTGTACTATCCCATCTCTAGCTATAAGACTGCTGTCAATAACTGATAATCAGGGCTCATCATTTTTCCGTATATTGTTTCTTTCGACTCCTCGTATTCTGACTGCACCGCTCTTTCCTCCAGTAGCAGCGGCTCGACGAGTTTCTCCAATTTGTGATGTTTTCTCATTGGATTCGGCATCTGATTGACTATCACTACTGCCGTCACGATTAGGTATCGGTACATATTCCTTATTACTATTCACTTGTGCGGAATACTCACTCTGAGAATCAGTGGCAGAAATTCCATTGAGATCTTCCAGTATTTGTTCGGGAGCGAGCGATTTAGGCGATATGTTCGCTCGTGAATGCTCACAACTGACTGGTTACAGCTGCTGATAAAACTGTATCGCCATTACACTGACCTGCAAAGAGAAGAAACCTTTCATGACACCTACTTGCCGGTTAAAGTAAAATCATCCTGTACCCATACTCATTTTTTAAGAGTATGGGTACAGGCTTAACCCCTCTGACCGTTCAAGTGGTAAAACACAGAGTACGCACACGCGTGATGTGATTCTTTTTGGGAAGTGATTAGACTTGCTCCAGAGTTCAAATTCGTACTTGATGAACTCGAGCGAGACCTGGTATAGGGACATGCATTCGTAAATTATCTAATAGATCATTGAATGATAATTACTTGGCCACATGCACATGGTATTAAAATGTAAAAGTTATTCTCCGAAGCCAACCTACAACCTAACGCGTTGATTCCGGCAAGTAGAAAGTGATCGACTACCAAAGTGTTTCTGAATCAAAGTCTGGTGACAACACGCCTTCTTCAATTGTGCCTTGTCTCTGCTCCCATTACTAAGTGTCAGCTCCAGTTTTTGGTTATGGGAGCAGACACCTTGAAATGAGGTCTCGGTTCTCATTACAAGGTGTTAGGTCCCGTTCCAGTGTCAACTTCCGTCACAAGGTGTCCTCACCCGTTGCAAGACGTCTCTGCTCGCCGTTACAAGATTCATCAACGCTAGGGGACCTGTCCCGGCTCGGCGGAGAGCTTTGAGTAGATTGCCAATCACTCGGCCCTGCACCTTCGATTTGATAGAAAGGATCAAGCTGCTGCTCCATCGACGACGCTGTGATCTTGCCTGGCTGTCATTCTGTACATCCTTCCAAATAGCACTGAAATGATGTGTAAGACGAACGGTTTCAGTTGCAGTAGTCTATATATGCCGTGGTCTCAACGGAGAGGTAAAACTTTCTCGTTGGAGCATTAAATTGGCTTGACTTCAATGTTTAACAAAATTCGTGCGAATTGAATGTCATAAAATATATCATTGAACAGAATTATTCATTCGTAGATATTTGTTTTCAATTTAAATTTAAATAAATTTGTGTTCATTATAAGTGGAAACTTATCATGGAATTCAATATTGAGAAAACGATGTCGCGTATCATTATTACACAAACAATGATGACCAGCTTTGTCATGGTCTCTCCCATTATTCGAAATTTGATTGATTTTGTGGAAATGCAGTCATGAGTCATCGACATTTACCTCGGAAAATTACCAAGCAGGTTTCGTCATTCGGGAAAAAGACTTGCAACTTATTTTATTGGGCAACGAATTCAAATTAGTCTTGTTGGAATCAGAAATATTTATTGCCGGAAAACGACGCCATATAGGCGATATGTGACAGTTTTGCCGGACGCTGAATCTACGGCATTATCGCCGGCAATCTTCGATCCTATGTGGCCGTACTCGTCCATTCGGTCATAATGATTGATTTGTCTCACGTAACACCGCAAGACCGCCAATACCTACCATGTCGTAAGATCCCGCCTTCTCTTCGTCACGCGGTAACAGCGACACGAAACGTGTTCTCGACCCGGCAGATGGTATCATCGACACGTAACGTGTCCACTTCTGGACTAAAGGAACGAGCCACGAAGACCCAGTTGGGTGCCTTTCCGAGTTCGACTACGACGCTACAAACCCTTGACAATTATCATCAGGAGCATCAATCCGTTAGGTAACCATAATTTGTAGATAATATAATAATTTACGTTTGTGCATATTGTGAATCAAAAAGTAGTATTCTGAATGTATGAAACTGTTTAATTGTGATTGTTAACGATAGGAGTGTTCGTATATCACCGCTTCACTTGGTATCGCAATTTTTTGTTAGCAAATGTAACCCATCAGTAATTTACAGACCTAATTATTTGAGCCCCATTTGGCTGAGTTGCTTCGTTAATCGCGTAGCTGGATTCCCCATTCAACCCCCGCCTATTTATTTCTTTTTACTTGTACAGTATTCAAAGTAGTGGTTTATTTGAATACCAACATCTCCGGCACTTCACATGGGTAAATAGCAGTTACAACAATGATTTGATTCTAGTTTTATTTTTCCGTTGCCACCTGAGAACTACTCGAAAGGCAAGATGTTGCGGAGCAAAGAAAACTTCCGTTATCCTTGTCCTCTAACTAATGAGTGTGTGTGCACTGTTTTATAAACGTGAGACTAGTCGGCTGTTCAACAGAAACACTCTAAAACTTACGGGTTAAATTTAGAAAACTATATTACGCGCGGATCTGCCTGAACGTTTTTTTTTTAGGATAACTAAACGTAACGAGTTGAAGAGCGGGTTGACTGTGTTTGACATTTTAATGTGAAATTCATTTTATGTCGATGTTCCACGGTTCACTGATGAACAAAAATTGAATATTTTCTTCAAATTTATTTTTCTTTAATTTAGCGTGTATTTAGGCTGATATACCGAAGACTATATCCAACAGCATGGAGGACAAAAAGTTGTAGGGTAGTACTTATGGTGATTTCATTCGGTATGCCGTCGAAGGTTCCGTGACTCTAGAAAATGACAGTAATCGCTCATAATATTGTATGCCGAAGGTAATCGCCGGTTCTGCCGAGGATGATTTCGGCCTGGGTAATGTGAAGGTCCATTCGCCTAAAATTTGGGGCCGATTGAAAGAAATGACAAATGTGTTGATTCGAGAATAGATGGGAATGGCTAGATTGCTATGTATATATGTATATATACCACGACTGCGGATAACGGACTTTGTAGGATATGCGAATAGCCTTAGTCCTTCAACAAACAGCCACTGATACTTATTATGATTTATGCTCTGGCTTACACATGAGTCAACGCTAAAGCTGAAACAAATGTTCGAGAAAATCCTTCATCCTACCCATTGAACGTAGATAGGTTGATAGGAGTGTGAGGCTATTGATGTTGATTGCGAAACAGTTTGTCGTTGTACTCGCAATAATTTGATGTTGATCCCCCATTAACTTTGCTTCGAACCCGCAACAATTTGATGTTGAACACCTAACGCTGGTGTCGAATCCACCCCAAATTGTAACGGAAACCCTGAAACAGTCTGATTTTGTTAAGCCCGCAACAACTGGATTGCCCGCAGTACTAATTTCAGTTGATTAAGAAGAAGACGCTCCGATCCCAGCGCTGAAATGTATCTCATGTCAGAATGATAGAGAGTAAAATATCAATCCAAAGCGAACTAATGTGTTGAGATAAAGTATGGGCGCTTAATATGTCCAAAACTGTTAGTGGATTTTCTTAGCTGTTACAAGAAAAGGTAAAGCCAGGAAGTTATAAATACATTGGAAAGATTAATCATCAGCTATGCAACGTTATATCGAAATAATTTAATCAGCTACCGCAAGATTTATTCAGTCTTTGATTTCCCGACAAAGATTGTTAACCATTTAGCGGGAAAGTATCTATAGAAATTTTATCCTGCATATCGCCCGACGAATTTATTCTCATCTATTGAAACCATCTGGACATATGAAACACACCAAACTAGAATAGTCGTTATGCAACCATACGTTCAACAAAGTCAATCAGGGTGTCGGGGATATTGTTTTTTTCGACCCGTAATGCAACCAAAGATAATTTACGTATTTTACCGCACATTATCCAAAAATAGAAGGAAAAGTAAGGACTTCTGCTTTTTATGAAACGAATTAACTTAGAATTCGCAGTTCAGTCACAAAATGCTAACAATTGTTTTAGTACACAACAATAATCTGTGACTAGGCAGTCCACAGCTCGGAGCCTTTGACCTTCCTCCACCGTTGCAGCCGTTTCGTCGACCTTTGGGTAGGATGGATGATAATTCATTTTATAGATCATTAACACTTTATTTTAGTATTTTAGTATTTCATATTTCGTGGGCTCTATTATATTTCTTTGCCCTTTTTTCGTAGTGATAAATTTTGCATTTGTTATCATTATATATATCGAGGCTGGTTGAGACAAGGTGACCCAGGGAAGAGGTACTCGTGGGACCCGCGGGATACGGGGGACTCTGGGTTTCGGGAACCCGGGCGACTTGGAAGACCAGGAGGATTTGGGGGAACCCACTTGGACCCTTCTAGGGCCCTATGGGACACCCTTGAGACCCTTCAGGACCCTCTTAAGAAACTGTAGGACCCATTTGAGGGCCCTCTAAATCCTGGAACCTCTGCTTCCTCCTGCCAAATCTACGTTAAACCTACTCTGGATCTACGTTGAACCTACTCTGAATCTACGTTAAGCCTACTCTGAATCTATGTTAAACCTACTCTGAATCTACTTCAAACCTACTCTGAATCAACGTTAAACCTACTCTGAATCTATTTTCAATCTACTCTGAATCTACGTTGAATCTACTCTGTATCTACGTCAAACCTATTCGGTATCTACTACTACCTATTCGGTATCTACGTTGAACCTACTCTGTATCTACGTTCAACCTACTCTGTATCTACGGTAAATCTACTCATACTACGGTAAACCTACTCTAACTACGGTACACCTACTCTGAAACTACGGTAAACCTACTCTGTAACTACGGTTAACCTACGCTGTAACTACGGTAAACCTACTCAGTAACTACGGTAAACCTACTCTGTAACTACGATAAACCTACTCTGTAACTACGGTAAACCTTATCGGAATCTACGTTAAACATACTCTGAATCTACGTTGAACCTACTCTGAATCTACGTTGAACCTATCCGTAATCTACGCTGCACCTGCTCTGCCACTCTTCAATTGCCCACTCACGGCAGCCCGACGAGCGTTCATGAATCCCCAGTGCAACCAACAAGGCCTACTCACGGACCCAACCTACCGTAAAAAGCTTATTGCTTTCATTTACGAAGCAATAAGCTTTACATTTACGAAGATACGCATTAACTCTTTACTCTCTTGTACGCGCTAGTACGCGAACATGCCACAATTAAAATATATACTGATTTCATCTTGACAAGTCAATATTTTTGCACGAAAGTCCATGGTCTGAAAGTGTGTGTATGTTTTCAGGTTATATATGTCTGTACTGTTCATGCGCGCGAATGTTGTGTATGGTCTCAAAGTGTGTGTATGTTTTCTGGTTATGTATGTCTCTGTATTGTTCAAGTCTGATTTTGGCTTGTGTCTGGTAATAGACATCCTTAGCAACTGATTGACGCTAACGACCCAGTATATATGAATTGTGTCGACACATGTGCCGACACAGTGACGCTAACGACCCTGTATATATGCATTGTGTCGACACATGTGCCGACACAGTGAGGCTTGTGTCGACACATGTGCCGGCGCTGTGACGTTCACGCCCCTGTATATGCATGTAAAAGTATATTTATAAAATTGGACTCAGATTTGTACTCATCCAGTTAACGGAGTGGTTTCGGTGTAGGAGGATGTCGCCAAATTTGATATGGAAATATTTTAACAGAAATGATAATGCGGGGCATGTGTTATTTGCAGTGTGGAGATGAAACTAAGCAAATTAAGCTTCACGTTCGGGTTTTGGCGTCATCTCAGAGGACACCATTATCTTGAATATGATAATCTTGAAAATGAACGTGGAAATATAAGCTCTAAGGATGCAATGGGTGCATTGATTGAATACAATCAACCGGGCCTGGGTTTCCAAAATAATGATAAAGACAGTGCTCAACAGGGTGCGAGCAGTAAAAAAAAGTGCTTCACCTATAACAACAAAACGCAGAACGTATAAAGATTGGGTGAAATGGGGGGAGAACACCCAAACCTTAGACTAAATGGAATACAATGAAACTATGGGGAAAACGTGGGATACTTCAAGTGGAATGGACACCAGTAGCAGTGATTTTGAAACGTGTTACAGTGATACCGAGAGGTGTCATGTTAAAAAAAACTGTAAAAGTTGAGAAGAACCGAAATATCAAATGAGGTAATAAAACAGTAACAAGAATAAGAAGAGTAAAATTGTACAATGAAATCAAATGTAGATACAACTTTGTTTCAAAATTGTTGGAAGTGGAACATGAAGAGAGAGAATCTCGTGTCTCAAACGTTTGAGTGCTAGGAGAATTATGTATATTTCGGAACTCTGCGGAAATATAGTGAATGGGAATATCGGCGGCAGTAAGAAAAAAACTGAAACGATTCGATGTCATAACCATGCAACTATAATAAAAAAATAGCGTCGAGAAAAAGCTCGCTGAAGTCTAGAAACAAAGTTTTGGTTACCAGGTGAGGTTTTGAAGTGATGCATACACTACTCCCAAAGGTATCCGGCTATTTAAAATGTATACTAAGGGCAGCAGTCTAGAACCCAATTGACCAGAGAAAAATACTTCCAGACGATAAATCCTTCATACGTATGATGAGGCGGGAACTCCAGGTGAGAAATAATGCTTTTCTTCGATAGAGATGCCGTCGAGTGCCTTTGATACCGCAGATCAAAATAAGACCAGAGAGGGAAGTCGAAGTTGATCTCATTGAATTTCAGGAATGAATTGTTATGTTCATGTATAAATGATAAACCCATGTTATTCCCAGATATAATTGTATTATAAATCTAATATCAGTAAAAATTTATCATATAAATCTTTGTTTGCAATATTCTAAATTTAATTCGAATGACTAGCATTGAAATTGCAAATATGCAACATGACTTGCAATGAATTGCAATACAGAATAGCTAGCATTGAAATGCGATAAATATTAGGCAATTGAAATTGCACTCAGTTACCTAAGATATCATAGATATATATTTCATCAACTCCAAACAGAAGCTAAAGCAAAAGTCAATAGCTTCTTTTATGATAATTTGAAGCCACGCTACGGTGACAACGTCTCGGTCATCTACTCGAGTACAGACTTGTTGCTGCTCCAGTTCAAAGGTGTGACCGATATTGAGGCGGAAGTGCGGCAAGCTCCTCTGGCTGAATACACGGACTTCTCCAACTACCCTAAAAAATCATCCCTTGTACGATGAAACGAAGAAACGACAGCTGGGGCTACTGAAAAGCGAAACTGCCGACGTCTACCCGAGTGAAGTCATTTGCTTGCAACCAAAGGTGTAACAGCATGCTGTTCGAGACCAACGCCACGGTCAGTTTCTAAGGTTGTCAATTAACAGCCACTAGTCAAAATCAGACATGAACAATACAGAGACATACACAACCAGAAAAACATACACACACTTTGAGACCATACACAACATTCGCACGCTAGCACGCCAGTTTCAAACGATAGACACTATCAAGAATCGCCTCAGTAAATTTGAAAACAAACGATACAATGTCGATGTGTGCACAACTCTTGCCTATGGGCATCCTGACATTCTCAAAAAATCCATTGAAGTTGAACCTACTGTCACTAAATAAGAGAAAGCGATGTGTCTATGGTGATGATTATGTCGATGTACAAATGGATTTAACATGGAAAAAGACTTAAGGCAGGTGAGACCGTCTTTGGCATGTGGAGATGGGTGAATGATAAAAGTACGTCTACGTCTTCAGGTTTTATGCTCTAAATGAACCTAATATGCAAATAATCCTTGTATGTAAATAATCCTATTTAACCATGTATCGAATTATTGAATATATACATGAACATGTTTCATTGTCCACTGTCGTACGGATTAAAACTACGTTAACGTAAACACTGCAACTGCTCCTAAATTGATGAGAATATATATTGATGTAAATGTCCCTTATATGTAAATGTTCTTAATGTGTAACTTTGTATCAAATAAAAACTAAATATAATAATAACGGTGACTTCGACACAAAAAAAAAACAGTATATACAACCAAATCGGATTAATATTACAATACCATAAACTATTAAAGCTAATAAATCCTTTACATACAGGCAAATTGATATGTACCAAGCTAGCATTTCTTGCAGCTATTTCAATTCAATAACCCCTAACACCGTGGACGAACATTGATTTATACGAGCAAGCTTATCTCGCCTAATTTTCCAGGAGCGCATCCAACTTTTTGCCAAGGGAGGAGGTCCCCTACTGCATGTCCAAATGTTTTATAACGATATTCCTATCAGCAACGAAGCAAGGGATTAAAGGTACACCCTATGCATGTCCAAATGTATTAAAACAATATTCCTACAATGCAACGCGGCAAGTGATTAAAGGTGTACCCTACTGCATGTCCAAATGTATTATAATGATATTCCTACCAGCAATACGACAAGTGACTAAAGGTACACCCTTCTGAATGTCCAAATGTATTATAACGATTTTCCTACCAGCAACGCGGCAAGTGATTGGAGGTACCGTAAACTGAGATTTATTCTGGCTATTAGGCATGACAGTGCGACTCAAGATAAGGTTTCTGTATGACATTACCAGATAGAGGTCTGCCCCTGTGAGCTAAGTGACCCCCAATAGTAGTTAAATTGACCCACATGTAATTGACTTGACCCCAAAAGTTTTAATGATTATTACAATGTCCAAGATGCATAGGGGCCTAGTCGGACACCCAAAGTAATTAGATACATCCATACTATTATATTGTTCGAATAAAAAAAACTTTCTGGACCCTATATCTAGAAGCGCATCCAACTTTTTGTCTAGTTGGGGGGGGGGTGCCCTCTACCGCAACCCCAAAAAATTGCGTTCATGGATCGTATACAATACTTATGCGTGCGGTTGACAGGTTCAGCTGCAACCTTGATATGTTCACTGATGGGTACTTAACCACTCTTACATTCATATTGGTATACATACTCTCATGGGAACGATACATGCAGGTATTTGAGGAACGCTTGTCTATAAGTTAACCTATTCATTGTTGTCGAGTATTCCACTCTTGATTTGCCTTCACATAGGTTCTTTTGATGCGTAATTTGATTGTATTGTTAGGGATATTTTCCTTGAACTTATTTGTAATCATTATTGTCCCATCGCGTGCTTCAATAAAGACAAAAAGAATAATATGAATAATAATAATAATTATTATTATTATCTATACTTTACCGGTTGCATAACATATTATTTGAATTCCATCACATAACGAACATTCCAGGGTTTGCGAGCATTTGCTGGGGACTGTGCCACCCAATTCATCATGATTTTATATCATATTGTAATTTCCATTTGAATTCGATTTCCTACTCGTAAAATATATTTATCCGCTTCGTTCAATTCGTTCTTGGTGAGGCATACCTATGTCAAGCAATCAGTTCCCGGTTCGGCGGTCGTGCAATATTTGATCTTAATCCATTATCGTTCAATCGAGATTTCCTTGTATATCCTAATAGCACGACTCTAAAATGCTGCTAGCACGACCCTGATAGCAATACTCTGAAATGATTGCCAATACTGCTGGGCCAGATTCCTCTCGAGATAGTTGATTCATGTGAACCTATCTTCCAAATTGACGCACAAGCTGACAGGTCTATCTCTGCCATTAGTCTGAAACTATTGTCGCCTGTATGTGCAATTGATTGCAAATACCAATATTAAAGTCAACCTCCACACAGAGAAGGCGACATACTGAAGCATTTTTCATTATAACGTAGATTGGTGGGATAATTTTTTTAGTATCGAACGGATAGGAAACGTTACTGCATTATTGAGGTCATATATTGAAATAGTTCAGTAATAATTTGCTTATGCAGTGTGACGTGCTACATGCTGTACTTTATGTCAAATAAAACATAGCTGATCAGTTGTGTTACCACTCTGTTTGATTATCCAAGCAATTTGCGGGTGATATTTCTGACTATTTCCATGACTTACAAGACTATTTGCATAAATTACGAACCTTAGCTAGCTTTAGCGTAGTTTTGGAAGGTAATCAATGTAGGAAGATTTCAGTTGAACGTCCTGGTGCTGGAATTGTAGTTTCAGTATGTCGTGTAATGTACTCGTACAGCTCTGACACATAGTCCAGATGATTTTGCAACCCTTTTATGATCAGACCTTGCTACAACTTTTATATTTTATGCATAAAATAGCTGCCTCAAATGCTGCGTGGCATGTCAGTCCAACCCAGCATCCGTCACCATTTAATACTGTTTCAGATATGCTCACTCATACACTTAGATGTCGATGAGAAAACTTGAATTCTGTTATTCTCACTGCAGTAGCTCAGTAGGTTCAGAAGATATTGACCCTTGAAATCTTGCGCAGCCGCTAAGTTTTAGGGAAACGTGTCTGAACTCAGCATCGAATATCTCAGTAGTTATGGAGTCTATAATTTTTTGGGGGAGAAAATGAGTACAATTATTATTTTTATTTGTTCTAACATCTGCTCAAGGTTAAATTAGGCTTAATCTCATGATGTGTCAGTATGATAGGTTCATGAAATTCATAGGAATTAAATCAATAATTCCATATTATTATGATGCGTGAGAAAAAATAGTCAACTTTTAGACTGGCGGGTAGTTCAATGAATCATTGCGTTGCAATGTACATGGACATCAATGTGCGTTGATCTGAATGCAGTTGCAGGTGTGTTCATTTATCTGTTGATTTTGTGGATATGTATTAAAATCTTCAGGCGGATACATCTTTTTATGTTGTGTAGATAATATGTTAATATACGTGAGTGCAGTACTGGGTTATTTCCACGTGAATTTATCATTTAAATCATTTGTATGTTAGGTCATGTAGCTAACACTTTTAAACTTGGTTGTCTCATTTTTTTCTGAAAGTTATTTACATTAACTCGTACAGAGTGTGTGAACTTCTATAAGGCATATAAATTTCAAATTTCACCCAAGCCTCCTTAAACTACCGGAATGCTCAGTCTGCCTCGATCGGTCAAGTCAGGTCTTGTGTAATTGCTTGCATATCAATAATCCGTGCTTCCTTGCATGTTGACGAGTCCTCTAACAACTTCCGCGGTTAGACCTACACCGGCTATGTCCAGTATATATAGCGGTTGTATGATACTCTTATAATTTCTGTGCTTTCATAGTCCGACGATGGTGGGCTTTCCTCTCCGGAACTGTCACTTTTAAAATAAAGTCAGTCCCTAATTTTCCACTGTGGGTTATTTTCTCTTTTATATTTTCTGCACGTATACCAAGTGTAACTAGAATGTAAAGAAATATATATATATATACGCATTATAT
>SDVV010015510.1:0-14505 GCA_016164225.1 Gammarus roeselii | reverse complement strand
CAACGACGTGGTTCGAATCAGAACAGGGATGGTGAAGAAGTCGGAGAACAGAGTGGATTCGCGTGTACTGAGATGGTTCGGGCACATGGAGAGGATGGGTGAAGGGAGATTGGTGAAAAGGGTGATGAATGCGGAGGCGAGTGGTCGCAGGCCTAAAAGTAGACCAAAGTTTGGGTGGATGGATGGTCTGAAGCAGGCGTTGGGAAGAAGAGACATGAATGTGGAGGTGGCGAGAGAGCGTGCAATGAACAGGCGTGAGTGGAGAATGGTTGTGAATGGTTGATTTCGACGCTGCTCTGATGGGCTTTCCCGCCCTTGGCATCCCGCTGTCGGGATGGTCGTTGGTGGGGAGGGGGGCCCGGCCATTATGACGCGGCGGGGGTAAGCCAGTGAAAACTGACGGGCCCTGCGGCTGACGACGGTTCCTCGGTGCATTCGGGACCCAGAGTGTAAGTTGAGGGGCTACCGGCCGGACCCTTTAGCACAAAAGGGCTAAGTTGTGCGAGTGTGAGCGGATGAGGGTGTGAGGTGCGCCTTGCCGTCGGCCACCCCCTTGTGGGATGCGGCCTAGTGTCTGTATCTGTATATGTATATTAAATATTTTTATTTATTTATTTATTTGCTAGAAGGTTACAATTGGGCGGTCACAAATAAGAAAATGATGTCTATCGACTTTTCAGAAGGATATGGAACGTTTCATAGGAATCACTGTGGAGGTGGGTGTAAAAACTCTCCTTATGTTTTCTAAAACTTTTATTTGTTTCATATACAAAACTTTTACATTTACAAAGTCAAATTAGTAGCCGGTGACTTGAGCGTGTTGGTATACATTGGAGCTCGTTTACACAACCTCTTTGTGTTCAGCAATCCTATCTGCAAGTTATCCACCAGTTTGCCCCCATACACCGCGCTACACTTATTAATCGATTCCGTAGACAACGCCTGATTCGTCTGCCGCGATTCCTTTGTCCTCCAGCTTGCTCAATTAGCTTCTTCTAGTCCCACCAGGCTTATGGCACAATTAATGCGTTGCTGTTTCCATATCATTGCCGCACAGACAAGACGTGTTAGTGCGCCAAAGAAACAAGACGTGTTAGTGCGCCGCACAGACAAGACGTATATGTGCGCCCCACAGACAAAACGTGTATGTGCGCCGCACAGACAAGACTTATAAGTGCGCCACACAAACAAGACGTGTAAGTGCGCCGCACAGACAAGACGTGTATGTGCGCCGCCCAGACATGACGTGTAAGTTCGCTGCGCAGACAAGACGTGTACGTTCGCCGCACAGACAAGACGTGTATGTGCGCCGCACAGACAAGACGTGTATGTGTGCCGCACGTACAAGACGTGTATGTGCGCCGCACAGACAAGACGTGTCTGAGCGCCGCACAGTCAAGACGTGTCTGAGTGCCGCACAGACAAGACGCGTAAGTGCGCCGCACAGACAAGACGTGTAAGTGCGCCGCACAGACAAGACGTGTTCTTGAGTAGGCTAGAGTTTCGTCATCGACTTGATTTAGATTTAGGTTATCAATATTGTGAATAACGTCCCGTGTATTCATTTTTTAATTTTATCGATAGGTTATCCGTTGGCCTTGAAAGATTCAACCGTCTACATTTTTTTACGCGGCACTGTTTATTACGTATCGTTTACGCTCAGCTAAATAATGAACAAATAACGCTATCCTTATGTAACGATGGATGGTAGCTGTCATGGTTAAGGTATTTATTATTCTCGGTGCATTAGCTTTCTTTGAATTTTGAAGCTGAAGTTTCCTTCTTCGTAACGATTGTTTGAAAATTCTAAAAAAATAATTTTCAGATCATTATTTTCTTCGAATGTAAACGTATATTAATACCGGCAGAATTGATTCTGTTGAGGATACCAGATAATCGCGCTTGAGGAACACAAGATATCACGTCATCAACGTATCTAAACCAAAACCGAAAGAAATCTTGCTCCTGCTCATTGAATATTCATCACAGATACTGCAACCTACCGAAAAAAAGTAAAGTCTATTGGAACACCTTTAATTTGCCTAAATATTGACAGAGGAATTTTAAAGTGTCGTCATTGGCCCAAGGAATAATGTCATATTTTCATAGTGAGTGTGCAAATATACTAGTTCCACAAGAGAGGTCTTCCGGAGCGAGTAATGACGGCACCTCACGGGTTCCTTCTACGTTCAATACGGACGGGCTTTCCAGACCCGTCACTTTTTGCCCTGATGCGTGCAAGGTCACATACATTCCCATCACGTGCAAACATATGTACGTACTGTCCCGAGTCCTCTTTCGGCCGGTAGCGGGCCTAGGTCAGCCCTCATGTAACTGGAAGACTTTCTCCTCGGATAACCCGAGGAGACTGGCCATAACAACTCCAGTCACATGAGCGTCCTTACTGCTACATAACACCCGGGCCTAGAAATAGGTTGTTTGCCACTGGTCTGTCCTCCTATAACAAATTACAATGTCGGATTTTAATGACCGAACGAAGAAATAATATCGCCTTGTCTACCGCATGCCTTATCTCTGATGGCTTTGTCAGGGCCCAGCTTTGATGGATGGCACAGAGTAAGCTCCGTCCTACTGTATCTTCCCCATTAAAGTGTTTGTAACATAACATGAAAGGAAAGGGACCTAACACGTTTTGCTGCTTTGCCTATTATCAGAATTACCTATTCCTACCATCCTAGTGCGCTATACAATCATGCACGACATTGACATATTATTTATACATTTTAGATCAATATATCTGTCAAAACTGAAGTAGCTGCACTTAAATCATAGCTCTCTTAATTTAAATATTTTATCTAAGTTCAATCGGGTCGGATGCCATCCTTCATGATATTATCGATAAAGCTCTTGACACAGTTAGCAGCAAGAACTTTATGGATCGAAGTAAATGCTGCTTTGACATGAGGAGACACGAGTATTGCGGTTACGCAATTTATAGACTTAAGAATTTGCTCCATCATCTTAGGTGTTCTTGAGTTTATGTTAAGATTCATTAGTTGCTGGCGTTGGTATTCTAGAAAAGAGCTGGACAATCCCGTATGATGGAGACTTCACGAACGACACACTGGGCTGAATTGGGTGTCCAGTTTTGTAAATTTTAACCAAATAGTAGAAAATCGGGCTGGTGGTTAAACTGGGGGAAAGGTGAAGGTATTGATACTTTTCAGCAGTTTATGGTGATGCAATTCTTTGATGTTCTAAGCGACGTTTTTATCTGAGATCGCTGCTGCAGTCATGTTCTCTTCTAAGGTGTGTATCTTGTTCTACCAAGTGGTTCATTACTCTTTGTTTATATTGGTGTCGCTTCATTACTATTGTCGCTCATCCTTTGTACGCTGCGACAATTACATTTCTGTTGTCACTCATGAGTGTCCTGACCGCCTATAATTCTTCGCTGCCCATGCATGGTGTGGCCTGTCTGAGCTAAGTTGACCTCATTGCTGCACAGACCTGGTGACGACCGGTCATTTTTTCAGCGTTACTTCATTACAGAAGCAATAAACCCTGGATTTGCTTATTTGTCGTTTTTCATAGCAAAATTTCATCATTTCTGTATCTGTCAACTCGTGATCATTCACTTCAACAATTCATTTCTAAGGATCGCGTCGTCTGCTATTGGGGGTTTAAACTCGTACCGTGACTCGTATTTAGTGACGGAACGATGTTTTGAATTTTATCTGTAGTTCAGTTCCTTTCAGTCTGGGCGTCCTCGAGTTCACGCAGCAGATACCAGGGGATCATATCTGTCACGGTGTTTCGATTGGTCTGCCTCAATTTCCTACAGCCATCTTATACGTAGCATTGTACAAAGTGTCTTCCGTTGTTTACGGCTTTTCTATATCCTTTGGTAAAAGTTTAAGATCTAGTTATATAAAAGGTTGTTCAATTACGGTAAAGGTGGAGCAAGGTTGTAATGAAGACATGATATTTTTATCATATTATTTTGAATAATGCAACAATAACAAGTAAACAGGTTACTTCTCAAACGAGCATGAATAATGATTATGATAATATAATAAGAGCAGCTACAAGTCAAGGTTTACGATTGATATTGTGTAGCTGTTATGATATTTGAATAAGTTAACAATTGCACGAACGCGGAGGCTCATAATTGTAAGCGATTAAAATAGACAAAAAGAGACGGTGCATTATGAGTGAGAAGTGTACTCTACAGTGCTCAATTACACACTGCTGCCACGACTGACAGTCTCACATAAAGGCAGGCGCCTTTTGCTCTTGCATGAGAAGGGAATTGTCCAATCAGGGAGTAGTCCCACCGTTTGTCAACCTCTGAGGGACGCGACCCCACGGTTCCATATCTCTTATTGGCACACCAGAAACATCCCAAACTCCTCCTCCATTTTGGTTATACATCCAGGGCTATGAAGGCAATAGAGAATAAATACATAGCCAGCTGCTGCTACCCCTATACTGGTCACTAAAACTGCGGATCTCGTTACAACAGACAGGCACAAATGACCTCCTCATCTGACAACGGGTCTTCGATGAGTAACCAAATCCGAGTTCACACATCTGTTTGCCGAAGGAAGCAATTTTCGGAGAGGCTAGCGCTATCAAGCCACTCGCATTGTGAGAAACTCACATTTTGGCTACATATTATAAGTGTAAACCGGAGTGTTAAAACACTTTCCCTTCTTATGGTGACATCGTCCTCTAGGTCAGTCTTTTTTGTTAATGTTGACCGCGGGGTTCCCAGCGTCCTCGATGTCATTTCCGTTAGCCGTGAGGTTCTAGACGTCCTCGATGTTATTTTCGATAGCCGCGGGGTTGTCGGCGTCCTCGAGGTCACTCTTTTTCTACACCGCGCAGTCTTGTGCACAATTTCTGTCGTTTTCGACCTGCACAGAAGATTTCACGCTGTACCTGGAAACCAAAATTGAGTTAAGACACCATTTTTGAGGAATGATTGTTTAATTGCGCGTCTAGTTGTCTTCGTTGGTTTATTGATGGTCGGTGTTTATATAATTCGTACAAAACTGCAGTTCACGTTTGATCGAGGGGCAATCACCCCACCTAAGCTATCGATGTATTGTGTTTAGTTGACATATGAGCGTTTATTGGAGTTTTGTGGTGCGGTGTGTCTTGCTTTGCTCAGGAAAATTGCGGTTAGCTGCGTTTGAATTTCCTAATGCCCAGTTCGCCTCTAACATGACTTCATCGACACTAAGATATTCATGTCTTTTTGTATATATTAGTATGCGGACTCCATGGATATTTTAAGCACACCTGGATTGGTTTTCTGTCTGCACGTACGTTCGATCGAACTCACCAGTAAGGGCCTCTTGCTTGTTATTCATAGGAACAACACGACGGTCCACCCTTTTTTTATTGCGCGCCTAACCTGAGTTAAGAATTATCGTTTAGGAACGACTGACGCGTGGCCTCCCTTGATATTCAGAGTCATGGCATGTATTTTGTATTTGTGAATATTTCATGAGTTAATTTGTTTATTCATGCCTCTATTCTCATGGTCATTCGTTTCACACACCTGTATCACATCAGTTAAGCCTGCGCAACACTCGTGTTCACGTCCAACCCATCACATGATAATTTCATCGCATTCATCCATCCTATTATGTTTCACTTCGGAAGGCTACCAATCATCTAGTCGTTTGATGAAACGCGAACTCGACTCGCAATGAATTAAATTACTGTTAGCGCTAGTTACTATTACGCATCACGCGACAACTTCAATTGTATGAAATAGATTAGTGCATGATCCCATCTATCATTAGGACTGATAATTTCATAAATTTCTGATCACTTGACGAAGATAGAAGTGTCATAACTCAAAAATAAATCCAAACAGTTAATGTCTGCAAGAACATTTTGTCATCAAACGTCACCAAACATTTATACCTCCTAACGCAATGTGTCACGAAAAACAGGACACTGTATGAACTTTGCCACAAAACAGGACATGATATGATTTATGGGTGAGTGACTATATATATACCAGTCTATTTTAATGTTAGGATCAATACAGAGAGTTGCATATATTTCATAATTGCTTTGGTTAAACATATTCCTGAAAGCAATAAATGGAAAAATTTCGCTGGATAGTTTTCTTGGTAACTTGTATTACCTAAGCAGGATGAATGACGAAAGGATGGTAAATTTTAGTGTGGTAATTTTTTTTTATCACGAACTTCCCTAATATCACGTCTTACGGGAAAGCGGCCTACTGCGATTGTTATGATTCACACTTCAAAGCTTAAAGATGAAAGATAACTTACAGTATTTGCGCTTTTATTTGTCAAAATCTTTCTAAGAAACCTGCAGCGATAACAGCCAGTTTGAAACTGGCGGTCCTGTCAGAACGGGTCGTCCTGGCAGAGAGGGATCTGCTTCTGCCATAGATGGACAGACGGCTGTCCATTCGTCATCCTCGGTTCTGCCTGAACGACAGAACGACAGTCAGTAGTGACGTGGCATTCGGTCCACGTCGGCGTCTTTCTGCCACAGATTGACAGACGGCTGTCCACTCGCAATCCTCGTTTCTGCCTGAACGCGCGGTCAGAAGTCGGGTAGGTCGGTGTTGACGTGGCACTCGGTCCACGTCGCCTTGTTGTTCGCCCCTCATCGTTGCTTTTTTCCGTCCTTCTTGCGTTTATCCTCTCGCCAGGCTGCTTCGCTCACCTATTGTACGTTTGTTTTATTTTAATTTGTAGCGTGTGACATGAGAGGTGCATAGGCTGGTTTGAGTATCTCAACGGAGGAGTGTGTAAGAGGACTTGAAGCGTTTTGTTTTAATGTGATGACTTTAATTTGTTTTAAAGTGATTAATTTAATTTTAATTTGTTTGTTTCAAAATCCCACGTCCGCTGCGCACCAGTGTTGTGATATCGTTATTCAGAAGGTTGTTAAAATACGTTAATGGTGGAGCAAGGTTGTAATGAAGATTTTTTTTTTATCATATTATTTTCAATAATGTAACAGTATCAATTGAACAGGGTACTTCTCAAACGAGCATGGATAATGACTGTGATACTCTAATATGAGCAGCTACAAGTCAAGGAGAACGATTGATATTGTGTAGCTGTTTTGATATCTGAATAAGTTTACAATTGCACGAACTCGGGGGCATATAATTGTATGCGATTAAAATAGGCAACTAGAGACGGTGCGTTGTGAATGAGAAGTGTAACCTACAGTGCTCAACTACACACTGCTGCCACGACTGACAGTCTTACATAAAGGCAGGTGCCTTGCGCTCTTGTATGAGAAGGGAATTGTCCAATCAGGGAGTAACCCCACCGTTCGACAACCTCTGAGGGGTGGGTCCCCCCCAGTTCCATATCTCTTATTGGCACACCAGAAACATCCTAAACTCCTTCTCCAGTTTGGTAATCCATACAGAGCTATGAAGGCAATAGAGAATAAATAAATAGCCAGCTGCAGCTACCCCTATACCGGTCACCAGAGAAGCTGATCTCGATACAACAGACAAGCACAAACGACCCCCTCATCTGACGACGGATCTTCAATGAGTAACCAAATCTGAGGGCACACATCTGTTTGCTGAAGGAAGCCATTTTCGTGGGAGGCTAGCCTTAATCCAGCCGCTCACATTGTAAGAAACTCCCATTTTTGCTACACATTATAAGCGTAAGCCGGAGTGTTATAACAAACGTCTTCGAGGTCGTTGCACCAAGGAGCGAGGGAGGATGTTGTTCCTCGTGCAACCTTTGTTGATAAGGGTTTCCTGTATATTTATCAGTAACAGATTTTTGTTGTGATATTTTTTTAGTTTATGTTCTACTTATATGAAAAATATATTTAAAATAGCGAATATTAAAAAACTTTGGGATCATAGTTGCAAGGTAGTTACAAAACTCTACGAGGCGAATAGTTTTAATTAAAAAAAACGGTTGAAAGTGAGGTAAAATAAGAGGACGAAGCACAAACAAATGGTGAAATGCATGGGATGCTGCTGAGCCTGGGATCAAGATAACGAAGATTTTTTTAAATAGTTTGTCTGATTAAGACAATAGAGCAGTCGTGACAAGAATATGGTGTTCCCGCCGCAGAGAGAACATGTCTTGTATTACCTACAATATTTGCCATTTTACCTGTTCATTTCATGTAAATGTAACATGATTTCTGAAATACGTCTTTTTGAATGTACAAGTAATTTAATATTGATTTTAGGCTTCGTTAAACGTGTTTTCGAAAAACTTAGCCTGGGTTTCACTTCTTTAAGTCACGTGGCGGGATGTCTTGTTGACTCTTCATGAATCTGGTAACTGTTACATGACATTTTATGATGCGTCAGTAAGCGGATATCCGCGGAGCATCAAGTCTGTTCATAGTTTCCCTTCATCCGAAAATAACATCCACGCTGTTTTCTTTGCAGAAATAAACAGACAGAGCACAAAGAACAGCTCTATGTAATACTTTACTTACTTCATCGATCACCACAATCGTCAGTCTCTCCATGGGCTTGTGCTGGCCGTTTCCGGTACGTGACCTCAGTGACACGGGCTCGAATCCAACTCGTCACGAAGCATCTCCCTCTTTCAATGTCAATATAAAACAGAGCTAGTGTACCGCGTTCGCCCTTGAATTGATAACAAGCAATTATCATATATTGAGGAGTATAAAGTTTTTATTATTTTCTAATGGGAATTTTATTTTTGTTCATAATATTAATGAGTATCAAATTTAATTAGGTATAATGACATGCTGACAGATTACAGCAATATCAGAATACACAGATGACATGTACCAAGAGCAGTCAGCGTGAACTGTTCTAAGGACAACATTTGCTATTTAGAAGTTTTTTTAAAGGTATCGACTCAATGCTTTTTCAATCGCATGGAATTCTCTTCATATATGACCAAGGGGAGATGAAAAAATAAACTGGCAGTTTATTCGGTTTATTGTTGAAGTGAATCAAATTTAATGTGGTCATAGTACACCACATTTGAGCTTGTGCCCACAAGGAAACGGCAGCGGATCTTTAACATTGAGAAGGATTTTACAAGTTCGGAAAACAAGTAAAGATGATTGAATTGAAAGACCGTTTTCTCTTAAAATTATTTCTAGTATTATACATCGGTGAAGGGGTTCTTTAACTATTGTTGCGGAACATTATTAAAAAAAACACGTGGCAATGACTATTTAATTATAGCATACCCCCCCTCATAGATACCACGTGAGACCGGTCGTGACTGTTCCAATTGCAGGTGGGAGGCAGAAGGCGGAAGGGGGTAGTCGTATTGATTACAGAATTTAAGCCTCTTCTTGTCCGAGCCTCCCGGTGGAGTGTCTGTAGGAGACCAAGTGAGCGCTCGAGTGTTTGACCGATCCACTCTTTGGACCAACCAATTATGACTTGATTCCAGAATTTGGGCCTATCCTTCTGTTCCGAAACATTTCGACCAGTAAACGATGAATTCTGACAATTTGTCTTTATATACGCCATGGGAGCCCACGAGGGGCTTTTGGCAAAGCGCAGAAATTAATTGTGCTATGTACTTAAAAAAAAAAAAAATTGTATCTCAACAATACAAGGATACACACATGTTTTCTGTGTTATTGATGATGTAAGGGAGTGGACAACGCAGGGCATTGTATGGACGAACCCTTACATACTAAATATTAACTCATAACTAAATTGAGAATAAATTTATCTCTACATTCCACCAACCGATGGAAGACATTCTCTATTCTCCTTGTTCAATATGCCAAGACAGATGAAAACGTTCCAACTAACATTGAATATAAACAGCTCTATGTATAAACTGTCCAGCAAGAGGTTGTGTGCTGCATAACACACACGTTGTTTGGCTTACAATACACAAATTTTGAAACTAACTAAATAGTTGACATAGCATGCTACATATACCAAAAAACAGTTCAATAAATATAACAATTGAGTCCAATGATTGAACAAGTTTCTACATGAAGCAGGCAAGTTTATTTCATGTGAGGAGGAACCTTCAGGTGAACGTGGTAAAAGTAAACTAATGAGATGCTAGAAGAATGTCGATGCGAGCAGAATTAGTGTCCTCCTGAATGGAGAGTTATTGGAGGAAGTTCAGTGTTTCAAGTATCTGGGCTCCCATGTGGAGAAGACTGAACTAGTGGAAACTTAAGTGAAGTCGCTAGTGAAGGAAGGGTGTAAGGTGTTGGGTGCACTAAATAGTGTAATGAGCTGTAGGACGTTCGGGATGGAAGCAAAGAGAGGGCTGTATTAGGGTGTAGTCGTCCCAACTGTGCTTTACGAAGCTGAGACTTGGGGGGTGAGAGCATATGAGAGAAGATGGTTTAATGTCTTCGAGCTGAAATTTTTGAGGAACATGGCTGGTGTGACGCGGAGAGACAGGATCAGTAACGACGTAGTGCGAGTTAGAAAGGGTATGGTGAAGAAGTTAGAGAACAGAGTTCATTCGCGTGTTCTGAGATGGTTCGGCACATGGTGAGGATCGATGAAGAGAGATTGGTGAAAAGGGTGTTGAAGGTAGAGGTCAATGGACGTAGGCATAGAGGGAGACCGAAGTTTGGGAGGATGGACGGTGTAAAGCAGGCGTTAGGAAGGAGATACTTGAATGTGGAGGTATAGCGAAAGAGCGTGTAATGAATAGGAATGATTGGGGAATAACTAGATGGAAAACTAGATGGAGACGGGATGGTCAGACAGCACTCATGACCTCGAGGGTGTGTTGCGGGGTCTTTCATCGTTGTACAAATCTGAAAGCATAGCGTTTTTCAAAGAAACTCTCATCAAAATGAGCCGAACACATTTGCGCGTTGTTCAAATTAAAGGCATTCTGAAGGCCTGTAGCCAGCAGCCACCGTTTCCTCAAGGTGTTAGATTTAGGAAACATAAATAGCGAAACTTTTTTTTCTGAGAGACAACCTCGGTTATTACAACCGTGCCCTGCTCAGCATGACATAATGAAATTACTCGCTCTAAGAGTTTAAGTCACAAATAAATGATGGAACACCGAATGGCCGTTTCGGCGCCAGTGACACCAAACAAGTGATCACGTGGAGGCTGCCGTAGGTAAAGATTGCTGTAATCAAAGGAGCAGCATAATTAGCAGCAGGTGATAATTTATCCGGTTTACCCTGTAGTGTAAGTGTGCCTTGGCTAACCCATGGAGGTATAATCCCTATTATACCTCCATGGGCTAACCCTTTCGCCTTCTGCCACCCACAGTGGGCCAGTCACGCTAGGCCAGGCGTGTGATATATGAGGACGGGGTATGAACCACATCAAAAACTACTGTTTTCTTTGGGTTATGTGCGGTAATTGTAACGCGATTTATTGTATTTAGGTATCGATCAAGCCAAAATGTGATAATGCTCACCATAACGTAATGCCCCAAGAAAACGGTTCTTCCCCATTTTCTATTTCGAACTTGTGAGAACTTATCTCAGTATGAAACTGTCACAAATGTTTTGTTGTGGGTACCAGCTCATATGTGGAACATTCTGACCGCATATTTGATTTCACTTGACTTGAACAATAATGTGAATATAAAGACCACGTATTCATTCTCCTCCCGGTCAAGTTCTTAACGGTATACGCGAAGAAAAAAAAAGAATTAAACCAAAACCTTTAGGTTGTTTCTGTACGAATTTTAGCTCCTTTCAGTACTCGTTTGACTTTTCTATTTTGAATCCATAAAATTCAGCTAAAAGATGCTCCGCTTTGCTTGCATTGAAAATATATATTTAATTGTAATTTAATGTTACAGTTCATTTGTAATACATAGAACCGGCGTGGTTTTCATTAGCTTGATTTCAATTGGCGCCACTCAATGTGAGGATATCATGTCCGTGTGTTTATTATATTAGACAGTTTCTGTACTTCCACATTCAGCAAAATTAAAAGGTGAAATACACGCCACGGTAATTAGATACATGTGGTAACAAGAAAACCACGCTATGGTGCATCGGTTTAAACACGTTGTCGTGCTCAATTAAAGATGCAAAGTCATATAGACAACGGGTCCCGCCGACCCTGGTTCAGCGGTTGGGCATGTTTGCCATCAAACTCTACAGCAGAGTCCTTTATAATGTAGCGATTCGAATATTAAGCCAGTACTGACCTAGCACTTTTACAGTCACACCTGTCCTATATAATGTTTGTAAATAAATATACCATAAGGGTTCACGTGTTTAAGCACTCCGCCCTTATTCAATATCATTATCAAGTGCGTACTTGGGCTTTTTCTGTAACATAATCTGTAACATTAAATGTGCCGGTCAAGAGGATGAATGGGTGCAAGACTACTAGAATGGTCATTCTTCTTGGGTATAAAGTTTGTATATTGTCCAACCTCATCGCCCTTTGCATTGTTACCTGACCTTGATTAATATAAGATAGTGATCTGGTTGTTGAGTGTATATTGCTGGGACTAGATTTCCAAATGTGCAGTTGTAAACTTTGTTTCAAAATAATTTCCCTTCCGAAACGAATCTTTGATCTCTTTGGGGCTAAGCGGTGAAAGCTTGGTAATAGTCTATGTAGTTGAACGTTTTCTCCATTGTTATAATTTGTAGAACAGTAGAGCTAGGTTAATCGTTACTTCCAATTTATTGTTCAAAAGACCCTCTCACTTCATCCAACTTTCAATGTCCTTCTGCCAAGGTGGCTTGACTCTTCAATTTTAAATCATTGATAATGGTGTGATTTTTTTTTGTTCCAGTGTAATTGTTGCTTCATTTACCTCCCCTGTATTAGCATGTGTTCAAACAGTCAATGTCGTTTTATGTCTGCGACGCATCCCTCATCTTCATTTTTAAGTAGATCTTGACTAACACTCTTTTTGACGGTAACGAAACAAATCATTTGCGATTGAAGATTTAAATAAATCTTAAATGATATTGTTCACGTAATATTTCAACGTTGTCTAATTTTTGTTTATAATTGACCAAGAAGCTCTGTCCAAAATCACACTCATGTTCGTTATTTGATACAGAATAACCACAAACGGATTTTCTTTTGCAACTCGTCATTCGGGATGAGTTTGCTTTCAGCTCTGTTCCTCGTTATTGAAGGACGGTATATAAGCGAGGGAGGCCGTGCACGACCATGCGATGAGATTTAAGGTAGAGGGTAGAAGAGAGGAGCGAGTGAGGAAGTCTGATCCGAGTTATGGGTGGGGATGGGAGGAGGGGCAATTTATGGAAGCAGTGAGTGGGTGGGCAGAGCGGGGAAAAGGGTATGCTGCAAGTGTTGTTGGGCAGGGTCGCCAGAGTAGTGTAGAGTAGATGAAGGGTAGGGGAAGAGAGGATAAGGATTAATGTAGTGGAGTATCAAGGGTCGATGTGGTGGTGTCAAGAAGAGGGCGTAGTACTAACAAGTGAGGTACTCAAGTGTTATCATGAGGGAGGCTTCACAGGATTATAGAATTTATTTACATCGTCTATTGTGAGATACATGGTATTCAATTTTAGGGAATAGTTCTTTGGGCCATGTATTCATGATTGTTGATGGGATTCTTGAACACGGGAGAGAATATTTTTTAGATGACGGTATTGCATGCATTAAAGCTACAACAACAGTCGATGGTACAAGGTTTTGCTTCCACGGCCCAGTTGAAAATGTGAATCAGTAATACATACGTGCGCTTTGCAATCTTTGCAGTGACAGCTTTCCCAATTTGAAATAAATCACCAGACTAGATAGTAAAATTCGGAAACGAAATCAAGAATGATTTAAAGAGCTACATGACAGAAATACGCTTCATTAATTGGTCGATACAGTTGGAGGTTATAATTTTAACTGTGTTACGGACCTGTCTTTGATTGCAAAAATTCTCAAATTACTGATCCGAATAACAAGTGTTTTATTATAAACTATCCTACGTGGTATACCAATAGTACATGAGGTTGAGGTTGTACAAGCTGTTTGGGGTTCTGTCAAAGATGCCATAGCAGGGACCGTTTAACGTTGAACCTCAACCTGGTCCCTCTCGCTGGTCGTGCTGGTGTGGGTAACCTCGACCTTGTAACGCACACTAATTGGGTCAGTGTGGGTGACCTCGATCAGGTCCCTCTTGCTGGACGTGTTGGTGTTGGTAACCTCGACCTCCTAACACACGCTAATTGGGTCAGTGTGGGTGACCTTGATTAGGTCCCTCTTGCTGGACGTGTTGGTGTTGGTAACCTCGACCTCTTAACGCACGCTGATTGGGTTAGTGTGGGTGACCTCGGCCCGATCCCTCTTGCTGGTTGAAGCAGTGCGTGCGACCCAATCTGGTCCGCTTCGCTGTTTGAGTCGATGTGGGTAACTCCGAGCTGGTCCCTCTTACTGTTTGAGTCGGTGTGAGTGACTCCGAGCTGGTCCCTCTTACTGTTTGAGTCGGTGTGAGTGATTCCGAGCTGGTACCTCTTACAGTTTGAGTCGGTGTGAGTGACTCCGAGCTGGTCCCTCTTACTGTTTGAGTCGGTGTGAGTGATTCCGAGCTGGTCCCTCTTACTGTTTGAGTCGGTTTGAGTGATTCC
>SDVV010015509.1:0-14505 GCA_016164225.1 Gammarus roeselii | reverse complement strand
AGAGAGCGTGCAATGAACAGGCGTGAGTGGAGAATGGTTGTGAATGGTTGATTTTGACGCTGCTCTGATGTGCTTTCCCGCCGTTGGCATCTTGCTGTCGGGATGGTCGTGGGTGGGGGGGGGCCGGCCATTATGACGCGGCGGGGGTGAACCAGTGAAAACTGTCAGGCCCTGCTGCTGACGACGGTTCCTCGGTACATTCGGGACCCAGAGTGTAAGTTGAGGGGCTACCGGCCGGACCCTTTAGCACAAAAGGGCTAAGTTGTGTGAGTGTGAGCGTGTGAGGGTGTGAGGTGCGCCTTGCCGTCGGCCACCCCCCTTTCTGGGGGATGCGGCCGAGTGTCTGTATCTGTATCTGACATGATTTTCAATACGTATCGCTATTCATGTCAACAGAAGCGACGTGAGAGCAAGATGACCATCTCGTTCCTCTGTCAACTTCAAATGACCGATGTGATCAGTTGCTTGAAGACTAACATTTTTCTACACAATAATGTTAACCCCATCTCGCTGGAGTAAATACCAGAATTAGCTAGATAAAAAAACAATATTTACTTCAGGTGCCCTCGACTACCTCATGATCACATGGAAATCAAAATTCAGATCTTTACGTGTTGTTCTTGGTACAGCTATCAGAAAACAAGTTTCAACGTTTTTTTTTTAAATCACTCCATACTTTTTCTTAGATTTGATATCTTCTTGAAAACATGCACGCGCGACAGTGACATGCACGCGCGACAGTGCGTGCATGGTACAAGGTCTATGGCTTCACGGATTAGATAGACTCCAACCGCAACGCGTCACAAGGTTTCACAAGACGTGAAATCAGTAGAAATTCATCCAGCAGATGGTATATAAATATGATGCAGGAAACCAGTGGGTACACGACTTTCGAGCATCAGCCAGGGCTCCTTAGCAAACTAACTATAGTTCAATAAGATACATTTCTTACTTTCCCATCTATGAAAAAATGCTATAGATGTGCTATTGCTGACTTTCTATGGGAAAAAATCATGAACACAGAGATCATCCCAAATGATTCGTGAGATAAAAAGTTTGAGGGTCACAGGAGCTTACAGAAAGGTCCACCACGTATCAAGGAAGACTGATCCTTGGCGATCATGAATCAGACCAAGTGGCCAGCCAGCCGAGACAATATAATCTGTAGGTACAAAATACGCTCATGTATGCGGAAAGATACACAGCAGGTCTAGAAATATAATCTGAGTTATCAAGTCGCTCTTAATGCAAGCATTGGAACGGGAAGCGATGCACTAACGAGATCTCCTTGGACATACTCAGATTAGCTTCAATTTCGGGAGTACTTCAAGTACCATGTACGATAAAAAAAAGTGCAAATCGAGCGGGCTGAATTGATTTTTTTTTGTTTCGAAACTACAGGCATGAAAAGTAAGAAAACATTCAAGTACAAAAGGATAGAAAACAAGCTGAACGTTGAATATCAAATGATAACACTGTCTTGTTAGAGCGCAAACTAAAGGCTAATAGGAACCGTTAAGTTATCACAGACTAAGCTATCCCAAGCGCTGGGCACAAAATAAGAAATACTGCTGACGTGCACGATCACAACTTACGACACAGAGTTCAAGTATAAATATCTTAAGCAAGAATACAGAGCAGAAAACGGTAACATTCAAATGGGTTTAAATATATCACAAAAAGTGCCTGTTCGAGAAAACGGCAATGGAAAGATGGAAGTAAATTTAGTCCCTAATTAAGAGAGTGAACGAGAGAGCTACCGTCGTGCGAGTCGAGCCTCTGAAATCGATTACACTAAACTTGGCCGAATTTAACTGTTCGGATCCCTTCACCTTTATGCAAAATTTGCATAACACTCAATTGATTGACGTTAACAGCGTTTGAAACTGCCCGTAAGATACAAGATGCTATAAACGTACATGGAAATATATTACACAAACATAAATCAATAATCGACATCAACTAAAATGGTATCAAAACTGTCCTACAATGATAAGCTAACACAAATTTGTTCTGTCAGCCTCTGTTCAGCAGAAGTTATCACAGGCTATAACTTTACCGAGACCAGCTAGTTAGTTAACTAGGTAGCCTGCCAAGTATTCGCACCAGAGAGCCACCCAAACAGCTACCGACAGCGCCAGCAGTCAGCCATTCTGATTAAGATCCATTCACAGAGTATAACTCTAGTCTCTACCTATGTTGCTAAATAATTAGCCTGATAGCAATCTATTCAGAGAACAGCCAGCCAGGCAGCCAACACCCACAACAGCCACAGAAAATGACAGCAGTCCTGAATAAGATACGTACGTGTCCAATGAGACGAGGCGTCTAAGAAGGAATTTCGCATAATAAATATCCTATTTGTCCGGAGACGAACGTTTCCAAATGAAAGAAATGACGAACCGGTTGTAAAATTAATTTCATATTAGGTAACGTGGACACATGACAAACTCAGTCAGTTCTTCCGACTAATAATCTTATCAGTAACTACCAGTAAAATTTCCAGTATTTTTCACATTCGAGTACAGTGATATTGATCCTAAAAAACGCTGACGTTTTTTAGGATCGATCCATCAACTCACTGAAATTAAAATTCATTAGGTACTCAATAAGCGCCCGTGCTACCAGTATATCATTCAGCTAGGTGGTGTCAATTAAACATTCTGTCCATCCCAAGCCTGGACTTTATACAGTGCGAGCACGTATACTGGCTTGAAGATGCAGCGCGTGGAGGAGCCAGTGAACCCGGTGCCACTAATGACCAATATTCCTTGAAACTACACGTTTGTAATGTTGGAAGATTTTTTAGCTTTTCCATTCAAGGAACAAATATCGGGCATTGTTCCTAACTATACCGCGCACCCTAGCTGAGGATGTGGAAGCAGCCACATACGGCGCCACACGGCAAGTCTAAAGGTGTGGAGATTAGAATAGAAAACCAAGGCTTTCTATTGCACTAGAGTCTATGTCCTTGAAGGTGTGGAAGCGCATCACAAGGAAGGAACCGTCACACGCCCACACAACCATCCAGAGGCTGGGACAGCAGCCAGTCAGCCGCTACTCTGCACTTAGTTCCGCAACGGAGCCGTCCTCCATGCCGAAGTAAGCGCGCTTAGCCATGTGAACGAAGAGGCCGGTCTCCACCACGCCTGAAGGGGAGTGACAGATTTTTATATATAAAAAAGAATTAGCAGCTACTCAACAAGTATTGCAAAATCAAGAATCTATAAAGAATGATCAGCAGCTACTCAACAAGTATTGCAAAATCAAGAATCTATAAAGAATGATCAGCAGCTACTCAACAAGTATTGCAAAATCAAGAATCTATAAAGAATGATCAGCAGCTACTCATCAAGTATTGCAAAGTCAGGTATTTATAAAGAATGATCAGCAGCTACTCATCAAGTATTGCAAAGTCAGGTATTTATAAAGAATGATCAGCAGCTACTCATCTGGTATTGCAAAGTCAGCTTAGTTTCAGAAACATGAAACGAAATTAGCAGCCGATGAAATTCAAGCATGTCGATTTAAATAGCAAATAAATTTCATGAAGATCAACTAGCAAGCATATATATAATAAAATATAGCTAGGTAGCTTGGTTTTATCTAGGAAATAAAAGTCACGTTCTTTACGTTTTGAATGCACGAGCCAATTGAATAAAGTTTGACTTAGCAAGTTTCGTGTAACATTTCGTAATGTATAATGAGCACGGTACATCGCCACCCCAGGTTTGGTGTGTGAGGCGTACATGAAAACCCTGAGACGCTTTATTACAGGTAAACACGATCGTCATTGCTTGTACTTCGTCTCCTTGACTGAGCAGGGAGAGACATTTTGTTGTTGTTGCCATTTAATTGTGTTCCACTCATTTGATTGCTAGCTACAGAGAGGCCAACAAAATCTGGTGTTTAATTTTACATTAAAAAACACAGGCTACGACTACTATTTTTCGGAGGCGACATAATTTCTCTTATTGTTAGACTACATTTCAAGTGGAACCTTACCGGGAATCATTTTGAGAGTGGTGTTGATTTGCCCCCAATCCTTCTGCGGGCCCTCAAACTGCCAGTCCAGCAACAGGTTGCCATTGTCGGTCACCACGGGGCCCTTTAGGATGGATAATATCGATAGGTTAGTACGTAGGGATTAGGTTGCCCCAGAAGCTCTAAATACCTTAAATAGGGCTTTCAATTTTGTACCCTTAAATTTCAAAACTGTAATATAAAATGATATGTAAGCTCTACAATCTTGTCGTAGCTAATAAACTGTTTCAAACTGCAACACACCACAGTGAGGACACTAGCTACAAACCACAGCACGCTCGTGGAAACCCTTAGTAGCTACTGCGTTGTGTAACTTCTAATACAAATAATCAAATGCTCATCTCAAACCAACGCAATGGTAGTTCGAGCGATGTAACAACAGTAATGTAACTTCTGGTGGTGTTAATCACCAAGATGGTTCCTAGTTACGGATGCTACCTTCACCTTATTTAGTTTTTTATCAAACACCTCCAGATTGTTTTTGGCTAATATCATCTTGTTCAAACAATCGCTTACATTCTCACCTCATACTGATTGCTGTTCATGAATACTCACTTGTTCTCAACTAGTATTGCTCTTCAGTTTACACGTTGCAATACCAATCTTTCAAAATGTTCATATTAGGCTGGATTAGGTCAAGCAACAGTTGAATATTCTGAATGACAGCCACAGTGTCTAAGAGGAGAATATTGCTATAACATGAGCACACTTACAGCTTTAGCCTTTGCCTGCCTCAAGACAGCCTTCCCTCCAAGCTGCCGGTGTATGGCATTCATGACGGGCCTGTAGGCCATCCCCACAACCTCGATGGGAACACCTCTCAGCCACTGCTCCCCCAACTGAGACGATTTCTTCCTGCAACACAGTAGATTGAAGAAACCATCTGTTGATTTATTATCCTTACAGGATACATTTTCAAGAGTCAGGCTCATTGACTGTCACACCATCTCTAGTGGTCAGCAAAATCACCCATACTCATCAATGAGTATATACTCGATCACTCTTATTTGACAATGTTCATTCAATAGCTCACACTAGTGGCTAGTTAATAATGATCACCCAATCACAATTGTTGAAGGAGTGATTGTAATCAACCCTTCAGTAATTACTCTGGTTAACAGCCTGTAATCTTTGTCAATCAACAGCAATCACACTAACAGTAAGCAATCGGCATCAAAATCTCAGCAATCACACTGGTTAAGTTTTAGATTGTTATCAAGCTCTCCGTAATCAAACTGTTCAACAGTAGGAAAACAGCATCAACCCTTCAACAATCACACATGTTAAGTTAGTGATCATCAACTTTCAGCATCGCACTGGTCCACTATCAGTAGCTGATCATCATCAACCTCAAAGCAATCACACTGGTCAACATTAGGTGGCTAACATCATCATCAACCATAGAGCTATCACCACACTGGTTAACAGTAACTGTTGTTAGTCATCATCAACCCCAGAGCAATCCCACTTGTTAACATTAGGTTATCATCAACCCCAGAGCAATCACATTGGTTAACAATCAATAATCATAAACATTTCAGCAATAACATTGAGTAGCTAAGTCTGTGATCGTCATCAACTCTCAGCAAACACATTGACTCGAGTGGGTGACCATCAATACCTAAGCTGAACTCTTGTGGTCAGTATGTGTCCAGGATCAATGCATACAACTGCAGGCACGACCACAGGATAGGTAACGTCACAAACGAAGTCTAAATTGGCCAATAATAGCCAAGGAAAGTAATTTTTGTATAATTTGAATGCTCGTCATTCCCTTCCCCAAGCTCTTCTTGGCTAATTTTAACTATGCGATAACATATACTAGTGTTAAGTAGGTCGATGAAGAGGGAAATGCCAGGAGCCAACACAAGTACTTCACCTGTAGTCTGCTATCACAACGAACTCCTTAGCGGCTGCAGCGACCACCTTCTCCTGCAGGAGGCAGCCGCCCCCGCCCTTGATGAGCGTCAAAGCCTCGTCAGCCTCGTCCGCACCGTCCACAGCCAAGTCCAGCTGACATCGAGCACAATACATTAGAGTGATCATGTGGTAGCAGTGGTCTTTGCATATCCTTCTGCCAGTTAACTAATTGTTTGTGTAGCATGCCTACTGTATTCGACGTCTCGTTGAGTAGCCTTCATCACATTGTAGATTCATAAGGTCCTGCTACTCTAGAGCATGCAGGAAGTCAGGAGAGCAACTTGGTTTCTTTTCATGCATAATTACAAGGTAATTAGTGCAGCAGAGCATCAACCACAACACCAAATTGGCAACTAGAAAGGTAACAAATGGTGGTCAGCCTCAGAGAGCAATTTGGTGCAAGTAATAGCTACATTGGATACTAGAGGAGGCCAAAGACATGGAGCACTTAGGTGTTAACTAATGCTACAGATGTCACGGGTACACTGAGTATGTAGCTATTAGCTAATGGTTGCACCAAGTGTAGAAACTAACTGCCCCAACACTAGAAGCAGCAGATTGTAGCCAGTAATGTTTGTCCATGAACACATCAACCTTTTATGAACAAGACTTTAAATAAATTTAGAAAAGGCTTTTACATAACTTGTTCATTTTATTTTTCAAGTTTCATCAATTGCAAATTTCATTTTGCTCCTAATACCAGCATGACAATAATTACTTTTGTTATTTGTGAATACAATAAAATGATGCAAGAGAATGGGCATACTAAATAATCATATGACATTTAATTAGCAAGATGCCACATAAAACATACCTGATCCTCAATATCCTCAATTCAATGGTTTGTCAATTTTGAGTAGCTACCCAGTGAAAAACTACCTTCTCCCTAGTAGCTAGTAGATGGAAACAATGCCTTGAGAATTTATTATGCTTTTGCAACTGTTATCAGTTGGTCAAGTATAGCAACCAGCAAATCTTTTGATCAAAAATGAACATGAAGAGCTACAGAAAGCAAAGTAAAACTGACTAATATTTCACAATGTCCTTTTCAAGACTCTGAAAGCTAGAAAAAACTTATTTGCAAAGCACAGTTTCTAAGTTCCCAAAATCATCCAAAATGACATTTAGAGTTCATATTTGCAATGAAAAGTAATTAAATAAGACTGGAAGTGTCCATTTCAGAGGTTACCTATGAAACTAAGATTGTTGAACATTTATGACAGCTGAATGTCCAATTGAAAATCATCAGATTAGTATTCTAGAAACAGCATTTGATACTCAGCCTCAGACACATAACAGCAGCTACCAGCTGAAATATTTTCATAATGGGAAATGTTTTAATCAAATTCCTTATAATAAAAATACACAATGTCAAAGCTACTCAGGAATAGTAGTAGTTGCTTCTGTTACCAACGTTTCACAGGAGTCCCAACGCAGAGTTAATGTCGACTCCCCGGTAGGGCAATTCAAGAGTGGCAAAGTAGGTGCAGCGTAGATTCTGAGTAGGTTCAACGTAGATTCAGAGTAGGTTCAATGCAGATTCCGAGTAGATTTAACGTAGATTCCGAGTAGGTTCAGAGTAAATTTAACATAGATACAGAGTAGGTTTAATGTAGATACAGAGTAGGTTTCACATAGATACAGAGTAGGTTTCACATAGATACAGAGTAGATTTAAGGTAGATACAGAGTAAATTCAACGTAAATACAGAGTAGATTTAACGTAGATACAGAGTAAGTCCAACGAAAATACAGAGTAGGTTTAACATAGATTCCGAGTAGGTTTAACGTAGGTTCAGAGTTGGTTTAACGTAGGTTCCAAGTAGGTTTAAGGTAGATACAAAGTAGGTTTGACATAGATACCAAGTAGGTTTGACATAGATACCAAGTAGGTTTAACGCAGATACAGAGTAGGTTTAACGTAGATACAGAGTAGGTTTAACATAGATACAGTGTAGGTTTAACATGGATACAGAGTAGGTTTCATGTAGATACCGAGTAGGTTTAACGTAAATACCAAGTAGGTTTACCATAGATATTGAGTAGGTTTAATGTAGCGATGTCCTGGACCAAGTAGGTTTAATGTAGATACCAAGTAGGTTTAACGTAGATACAGAGTAGGTTTAACATAGATACAGAGTAGGTTTAGGGTAGATACCAAGTAGGTTTAGCGTAGATACCAAGTAGGTTTAGGGTAGATACAGAGTAGGTTTAGCATAGATACCGAGTAGGTTTAGCGTAGATACCAAGTAGGTTTAGCATAGATACAGAGTAGGTTTAGCATAGATACAGAGTAGGTTTAGCATAGATACAGAGTAGGTTTAGCGCATAGATACCGAGTAGGTTTAGCATAGATACCGAGTAGGTTTAGCGTAGATACCAAGTAGGTTTAGCGTTGATACAGATAAGGTTTAGCATAGATTTTGAGCAGGTTTAATGTAGATTCCGAGTAGGTTTAATGTAGACTCCGAGTAGATTTAACGTAGATTCCGAGTAGGTTCAACGTAGATTCTGAGTAGGTTTAACGTAGATTCTGAGTAGGTTTAACGTTGTAGGAGCAGTAGCCGCTTCCGCGCTCCACGGGAGCCCCAACGCAAAGTTGTCGCTCGTCACCCAGGGCCCCAGCAGGCCTCTAACACAATTATATAACTAATACAAAATAGATCACAATGAAAAAAGGGCATCGATAAATAAAAGAGCCCATGAAATATGAAATAATAAAACAAAGTGTTAGTGATCTATAAAATGAATAATCATCCATCCACCCCTAGCTACTCAGAAATGTTGCTATATATTAGATGATGAGCCGATATGCTATTCAACAGCAAAAAAGCTAATGAAATGAGACAATCACATGTTATACAAATGCAATCTTGGCTCGACAATTCCTGCCGAAAGATGCTAGCCATCACAAAATTTTGAGCACACAGAAAATTATGTTAGTTGTGCATGTTTTGTTTCAAACTGATTATTTTCTGTGCAACACAGCCATGATGCAACCCCATAGTTTCATGTAAAGGCAATGTTGCAGATACAAAAGAAAAGTCTTTGGTAGCTATGATTTTTTCTTATTTTTTAGCTATCATACCTACTATGATGACAATCTGACAAGTGTCAGCATTGTTCCTTCTGAAATCCTTATGCCTTGAACAATGTAATCAGCTTAATAATCATTCCAATTTATTTTATCTTGGCACCCAATGAACATTTTTTTTCATTCTTCCTAACAACTCAATGTGATTGAGTTTCATTATGAATGTAGGTTGCTACAGTCAATATGGAGTATAGACATGACTATGAAACTACAGGGAAATGCAAAAAGTGTGTCGAGAGTACTGCATTTATTGCATTGTCAGTATCTATATACTATCAACATACATTGCCTAAATATCAATACAACTTGGACTGTTCATTGTGATTTTTGTTCACAAGAACTGACTGGTTCTACAGCTGTTAGTGCAGCTGACTAGTTAGAAGGATTGTCAAAATCTTAAGCAAGATTTGGAGCAATTAAACAATTTGGAAGAATCCAGCTGATGTAAGAGTGCATCACTTGATGAGCAAGCCAAACTCCTGGATGCTTATTACCAAAATATTCAATGATTTGGAAGCTTTGGATATTACATGTTCCTCAATCATATTGAAAGTCAGAGATAAGCTATTACAATCCATGATTCAATATTGATCTGGCTACTGGTAATAGTTGGTAAAACGATCAATTGCTGAATTATAAATGGTGAAATTTATCAGAGCTATACAATTGTACAGTTGTTTTCCACAGTAGAACAATACCATGTATTAAAAACCTGTCTTTGGCACATCCAGATCTCAATTACTACAAACAAGCTTCCAATGGAAAATAAGACCAAAAGCTACTTTTTAAAACCGTACTGGTAGCCAATGCAATTGAATTGATGCCATGTAGAGTTACCTTTCATCAGAAAAGATAAAATGATCTTGATATGTGTGAAATTAAGTCAAGTTAGTCACACTAAACACACACCAGAATCAGATATATTATCAGGACAAATTGGTTGGTGGCTGCATGGGTACTATCATTCAAAATATTATGGTCAAAAACACAACTTTGTTTAGCTATTGAATAACAGCAAGTAGACAAACAAGTGTTTTGACATAGCTAAATACTTCTCCCTAGCTAACTATTCAGTTAAGACCCGCTCTCTGTGATCATATAGAGCAGACTGGAAAATAATAGCAATAAATAAAATATAACACTTGAGTTCAATCTATTTGGTGGTAAAGTATAAACTTTGCTGCACAAAATAGAGCCACACCTATAATTTCTCAAAATTATAGGGAGCACAACCAAAAATGCACACCCAGCAAATTTTAGGCATCCTTGTATATATATATATATATGTTATTTGCAGAGGGATAGCCATGGCACACACTTATGGTTTACCACTGCTTACATGAATAATTTATTTGCAAAAAATTGATCTTTTGCATATTCATGTTGTAGCTACTTGCAAAGTCACAGATGTGCCAATGGAAACAAACCTCTGGAGTTATTTCAAGATCAGAGAGGGGCAGGCCATGCTTGACTATCAGCTGCCGAGCTTGGAAAGAAGTGGGCACGCACACCAGCTTCAGTCCCTCCTGCCTCACTCGATCAGCTGTGAAGAACAAGAAATCAATGAGACAATCCTGCCACAAGCAGCTGTGGAGAACAAGAAAGCAACAAGACATTACTGTCATGATCAGCTGAGGTAAACAAGAAAAGCACTGAGACATTCCTGCCATGATCAGCTGTGAAGAACAAGAAAGCAATGAGACATTCCTGCCCCAATCAGCTGTGAAGAACAAGAAAGCAATGAGACATTCCTGCCACAATCAGCTGTGGAGAACAAGAAAGCACTGAGACATTCCTGACATGATCAGCTAAGGTAAACAAGAAAGCACCGAGACATTCCTGCCATGATCAGCTGTGAAGAACAAGAAAGCAATGAGACATTCCTGCCACAATCAGCTGTGGAGAACAAGAAAGCACCGAGACATTCCTGTCATGATCAGCTGAGGTAAACAAGAAAGCACAAAGATATTCCTGCCATGATCAGCTGTGAAGAACAAGAAAGCAATGAGACATTCCTGCTGCAATCAGCTGTGAAGAACAAGGAAGCAATGAGACATTTTTGCCACAATCAGCTGTGGAGAAAAAGAAAGAAATGAGACATTCCTGTCATGATCAGCAGAGGTAAACAAGAAAGCACAGAGACATTCCTGCCATGATCAGCTGTGAAGAACAAGAAAGCAATGAAACATTTCTGCCATCTAATTAATTAGCAAGGAATCGGCATTCCTAAGATAATAATACAATATATCTTATAGCAAGCTATTATAAGCTAACAATTTCCAATAGCAATATATGAAGATTAGGTTTTGCGCTTAGCCTATCTTTATTTTTTGTCACTAGCTATTTGAAGTCACTATCAAGTAGCTAGATATAAAAAAATCAGCTTGAAAATGTATGCTGTTTGAAGTCCCTATCAAGTAGCTAGATATAAAAAGATTCAGCTAGCTAATGTATGCTGGCATCCATTAAGTAAATTAGCTGGTTGCTACAAAGCTACCAAAATAACTTGCCCTCTCACATACTAGAGCTTCAACAGCTAGCATCTACATGAAGAAACTATGCATGCTGGCAGCCTGTGGTAAATCATCAGCACCCCCATAACATAGAAACAAACATATTTATTTTATCGTTTCAAAACATATACTTAATTAAAGCTAATTGAAGACATCCAAGTAACAATGCTGAAAGATGCTTCTGTGTTAGCTCAAAACAATTAACCCAGAGTAATTAAATTTTCAGACATTTTCAGTACATTTTTCAATGCAGTAGCTACATTATTTACAGATAGCAATATAATGAGGTTATACTTACCAAGTCTCTCGACAGCATAAACAACAGTGGAGCCACTTCCAATTCCAACACAGAAATTGTCCTGAATCAGGAAAGGAAAAAAACTATTGAGATTACCAAGTCCTTCTTTCCAAACGACCTGAAGTGAATCGCTCAGAGAGACAAAAATTAGCAATAATAATTATCAGAAGAAGCAATAACTCAGCAGCTAGCTGTTAATTGAATACCTACGCCTCAATCAGGTCAGCCAACATATCATAGATTCCATGATTATTTTCAATCAACTGTAGTCTGGGGAGATTTAAGACTGCAGCTTTCAACCACATATGTTTTGAATTTGGTGCTGCTTATTAAAGTATTGGTCCTTTGAAATACGCTTGGATGAATAATTGAAGCTTAGTATGATAGCCATCATAATTGATGACACTTTTTCTTTAGCTTTCTTGACTATTTTTGAACATTTGAGATACAATGTTGGGAGCAATCTAAGCATAATAAAAAAATCATGTCCCCTTGTCCCCTTCAGTAGCTATAGAATGCCTGTGCAATAGCATGAAACTATCTCAGAAATGAACATCACATGACCGACCCTGACAATCAGGGGTTGGGTTGTCAAATTATGATTGTAGCACAAGAAGAAAGTGTTTGTTTGTATGCATTGCCTATATACATAACTAGACATACATGTAAAAAAATGATATTGCCTAATTGGTGGGCTTTTTTCCTCATTCTTGTAACAATTAGTAATTTGAAATTCACAAACTTTCATGATTAGGTTTGGGTGATATTTTCTTCATGAAATTCATTAGTACGGTCAACCAAGGTGACTGCAAAAATTCAATAGTTTATAGTAACTTCTCACACCTCCACTATGGGAATTAATACATAACAGATGTCAAACTTTATCTAAGGCATAAGGTTCTCCAGGTAGGAAGAGAATGACTGGCAAGTCAGAACAAAGCATTAGGCACTGAGCACATGGATGTTCATATAAAGGAAGGAATCATAATATTGAAACGTATATTGTTAAATACCAATATGTTGCCACATCAAATAACCTTTCACACTTACAAATTACAGTAGCTTAAGGTGAGAAATACAGATCCACCTAATTAACAGCCATTGAAAGCCAAATCTATGGGGTAAATACGACACACAGTCAGGGCACCTGCAGTGTTCTTTTAGCATGAGAGGTGTTGGTGGGTTGAATGACTTCTCAGCTGAGAAAGTACAATTGACCATTCATTGATGATGTACTATTTTTTTTTAATGTTGAGACCAATTACATTACTATTTAGTCATTTGCCTTGAAACCTAAATTTCCATTTTGTTCAGTAGCTACATCACTTCAGCCATGCAGACTTCATTCTGGGACGTTTGTGCCTACTCTTCGCTCTAGTCATGCAGGCGTGTTGGACAGAGTGAGGCCACCAAGGTGTGCAACTTCTAAAAAATTTGGTCGCACGGTGACATCATTTGTCTTACCAGTTCAATATTTGACTACTTACGAAACCTTTTCAGCTTACCTTCACGTGATTATCAATAGCAAGAAATGCAGCTTTCTTCTTGGCACTTTCAACTGCATCCATGATTAAACTGGGAATGTAGCAGCGACCGCGGACAGCTTTTTGCTGACAGACTGCGTGAGTGAAACCGTGCCAAGTACTGCCTGGACGTGACAGCACCGGTTCAAGGTGCTGAACAGCTGACCGCAAAATCCCGCGCATCGCATGAACCGTGACTGACGTCACCACTGCTAGTCGTAGTTGATGGCGTAGGTGATTGCGTCATGAGTTATAACAATGGTCACCTTACTATTCACAGGTTTTGGAATAACAATGCATTTTTAAGGTACGATTTTTTTTCCTACCCGATACAGCTGTGAATCATGAGTTGAGAATCTCTTGTTCATGAAGTATCTACAATTCATCGGTTGCACGGACAAATTCTATTTTGTAACATATATATTGGCAGAGTCGCAATTTATATGGATGGGTCATGTCAGATACATTGCCCTGACTGGCAAAGCAAACGTAATTTAGCAATCGTGCAGTAGACTATAGTTGCTTTTAGAGCACATTCACTGGAGATAGTTTGTGCCTGCGACGGTTATATAACGTCACTCGGCAGCTGCCGATTTGTTGAGCTGCACAACCAATTGGAGCGTTTGAGATGTCCCATCTTTAGTTATAACGACAGCTTCTATACATTCACGGCAGCTGCCGTGCGCTCTCCTACGATATTATTTATTACTTCTAGACTATGAAGTGATTTTTTACCCCTAGCAGCATCTGATTCAGGCCCAGTGACAAGTTTGGTTCCGACTGAACGTTTTCGCCAGCAACCCTGGTTATTCGCATGATAAATTCACAACTTTTGACAAAAATAATAATGAGAACTGTATTTCAAAAAGATCAGGGCAATTTAATACATTGAATATAGTTAACCTAGTCAATAGGTAACGTATGCAACAGACAAAATAAATCCGAGATCACATTGAAATTGAAAATCTAATGGATAAAATACGATTATTATCGTCCAATTGGAGCGTATAGAATCTTTCTCTTCCGTCTCTTCCGTCCTGTATGTCTGTATGTCTATATATACATACATATACATATGTATATACATTTATTAATATATACCAATATATGTATA
>SDVV010015508.1:0-14505 GCA_016164225.1 Gammarus roeselii | reverse complement strand
TTAATATAATAATTATCGCCGAAAATAAATGAAATGAACAATGATAATTAATAAAACCTGAAGTGCAATATAAATAATTAGTAATAATCATTATTGGGGTTCTAATTGAGAATTCAACTGAAATTGCTCAAGATTACTGGAACCCCCTCATGTGAGACAATGGCTCCAACATTGTGGTGGAAAAATCAACAGTCTGCTTTTCCAAACCAGACACCACAGAGGGAGGAGCCGGTAAGTCAGTGGGGCTGAATACAGACAATCTTGTTTAAATAACGCACGGCCTCAGCCCCCACAAAATCAACAAAGGCTCTGACAGTGCACCCGCACAACTCTTCAGAAGCTTCGGATGTAAGCCATTGGGCCCCATTGCCGACGAAGCGTCTAGAGCCAACAACACGCTAAGCACGCTGCTCAAGCGAGTCTGACCGATCGCTGTCGCCGAAGGCAAGTGCCTGTTTCTGCCCTCTATCGTTCGGGGCCGCGCCCTCCAAAAATGTGGGAGGGCCATGTTCATGAGTATGAAGGGATTCTTCCAATACAGGAGACCATTTACCTTATTCGGTGATCTAAGAGGCAGGGCGTCCTACTACCCCAACCTCATTGGTAAATATACAACAAAATCCGTTATGTAAAATACAGGCTTCTCCCATCTATTTTTTAACATATTTGATACCCCTGAGCTAAACAGTGATATGGGATCAAGTCCCTCCTATTGCCAACACACGGAGTTTTACAAGGTGCGCAAATGGCCCTCAATTCGTCAATGTCTCCTACGTTATATAATCCGCAAAGGGGCCACCTGTTTCTTTTTAAACAAACATTGGAGGGGAATTAGAAATATGCTAGGCAAGGGACCTCCACGTTAAACTTGAGCTAAGGGTTAACAGGCCTAAGGCCTACACTGTTTCTAGGGACACACTACGCACCTCTTGATGGTAATGTTCGGTTAGCCAAGTTCATAAACTTGTGCCAGAGGAGGCCAATCATAACACCCTCCTTCCTTTATTTGAATGAATGTGTCCTCACATCCAAGTTCTGTGTTTGCAAGTTTTGACATAGTGCTACCTCAACCCGGGGTTGTTCCATGTAGGAAGGCAGGCTGCGTGGAGTTTTTAGACATGGTTGTACAGTATGTAATACAGTGTGCTAAGAGGTTGGTTGTATTATTTATATGTTTTTATTGATTGGCAAGAAAAAAAAACAATTCTCTAACCGTGTGATTACTCGCAGCATAAACATTTATGGCATGTTTTGCACAGCTTGATCTATTGTTTTTAAAAAAAAACTTGCTCCAAGTGTTGGGACATGGCAGCCAATTTATATATAGCTGAATGCAAATTTTTATTGAACTTTGATATTTTGCTTAGGGCATGCCACCATGTGCTAGACTCTCTCTGTACCCATCTTTACAACGTTTTTCCTTATTGACAGGTTGCAACGGAAAGATGGGATAGTGACTGTCTACTAGTTTCATTGTATTATTTTGCTCATTTCAGCGTATGTTGGTTCAAGGTACCGTTGAACTAACATAGGCAGAAAGGGAACAAAGCTTATGATCTAATAACACAATTTGGGCGACATGACTTATAGAATAATTACCTTACACAAATTTATAGACATAGTAAAATATCACACGCAGGTGACAGGAATTATTACCTTACACATCATTATAGACATAGTAGATATCACACGCAGGTAACAGGTTGACCCCTCACACATCTTATTAAGTACATATTTTCACCTCTTCTAAATGAATTCAATAAACTCGACCTGGGTACGCATCACTCTAATAATTACCTCGGACACGCTGTATTTTACATTTGATCAGAAGACAATTTTTCGGATTGTGGTCGGATGGGTTGGTGCAGGAAGAGAATGTTAACTTGACGGATCAACTGTTTTGGATTGCTTTGCATCTTGTGGCTTGCATCAGTTGGTGAGGGAGCAGACTTTTCTGTTGCCTTGCAACATAGTGGATTTATTTTTTACAAGCCAGCGTGATCATGTCAGGATGTTGTTTTTGCTCCATTTTGGAGGTGTGCTCACTTGCCTGTTATTTGTGATTATTTGTTTGTGAATGTCTTGGAGCCTGATGATGCAAGACACCAAGCTCCAAAGTTTTCTTTCCACCGGGGTAACTACGGCGCTATTTCCGAAGCATTATTAAGAATTGATAAGCCTCTTAGAATTTGTTGACCTGGTTGTTTGTGAGGCATATAGTGTGTTCCTCACTATACTGAGGAGTCTGATAGACTTACATGTGCCTTTTGCTGGAGACTTGCCTAGGGCACCATGGTCTGTGAGGCCCCCAAGGGGTTGAAGGTGAGGAGAGCAAATGCATGGGATGAGTACAAAATTTCAAGAAGAAGGTTTGGCAGAAATGATTGAATTACTTTGTAGTCACTAGCTACCTTCCATCTTGATCTCAACCATCAGTTTTGAAATCATGCTTTGTTCAGCCAATCTCAGTACAAGGAATATTTTATGCAATGGTATAGTGACTGCCCAAAGTTGTTTCATGCTGATATACAAAGGAAGAAGAAAGGTCTTCTTGAGGTTGGACCACTTTGTAATGCAAGTGGACAGCTGGCTTATGATCCACTGGAGATGGCTGAGCTTCCATCATCCGCCTTCTCTGACATATATATATAGAGGATGTTCTTCCCAATCCTGCTTCTTTCCAGTTATTTGATGGCAAAATGAGCTAGTTTACCATATGGTGTATGACGTTCTGGTGGGGCTCAATGTTAGTTCAACAATGGGCATGGATGGACTCCACCCTAAGTTGCTGAAGGAGTGTGCTGTGCAATTGACACAGCCTTTCTTTATAATATTTAACTTTTCTCTGCAGAGTGGAGTGCTCCCTGATGCGTGGAAGAGTTCATTGGCAATTCCAATTTTTAAAAGTAAATCTAGGTATGATCCCCTCAACTAGGACCAGTTAGCCTTACCTCTGTTTGCTGCAAAGTGATGGAGAGGATTGTTGCTGCTGAGCTGGTAGACTATTTTGAGTCTTGCCAGCTCCTTTCTTCCAGACAGTTTGGATTTAGGACGGCTAGAACAACAGAGGAACAGATGTGGCTGGTCTATTTGGATATAGTTAAGTCTGTTGATGTTGGTTTGGTGGTGGATATGGTCATGCTTGATTTCTTGAAGGCATTTGATGTTGTTTCCCATCCCATTTTGCTTCCGAAGTTGCAGGCACTTGGAATTTCTGGGGTTGTGTTGAGGTGGATTGGTAGTTTTCTTCATCCTCGAATTATGTGTGTTGGCATTATGGAGTGAATAGTGAGGCAAGGGATGTTCTGAGCGGGGTTCCACAGGGTTCAGTCTTAGGTCCAGTCCTCTTTCTGATGTATGTTAATTTTTTGACAGATGGCCTTGCATCTAAGTTTGGCGCATTTGCTGATGATTATAAAATTCATTTGTCTTTCCAACGCCATGATGTTGTTGGTGGTGTGTCTGCTTTGCAAGGAGACCTTGACAAAATATTCCAGATTGCATCTTCATGGAGTTCGTCATTGAACCCTAGCAAGTGTGTTGTTTAACGTTTCAGAAGACGTTTTGCTAGTTGTATTAGTCATGGTGCAGAGGCTGTTTACACTCATGGGGGTGATGTTAGGAGTTTGTCCAAGTCCATTGCAATTTGGGAGTTCATGTGGATGTTGGTCTCAAGTTTCATGGCCATGTCAGAGAAGTTGTGAGACAAGCTGCTGGTCTTTGTAGTGATTTGCTTAGGTCGACAGTTAATAGAAGCCCAAATTTTATGGTCACACTCTTTGTGGCACATGTCAGGCCATTCTTGATTACTGCTCTTGTGTGTGGAATCTTGGTCATGTCCAGGATGTGAAGTTGCTTGAGTCTGTTCAGAGGAGGTGGACCAAACAGGTGCATGGTCTGTCTAAGATGTCTTACCATGACAGGCTGATGGCTCTAAATTTGTTCTCAGACAAGGGCAGGTTATTGAGAAGTGACCTCATAAAGTATTGGAGAATTCTGTGTTGTGACACGGAGGGTTTTGATTTGTCCATTTTGTTCCATAGGTTGCTGGAAGGTAGGATGCGGGGGGCATCAGCACAAACTCTTGATGCCCCGCTGCTCTGTGGATGTGGCAAGGAGGTTTCTTGATGTTCGATGCAATAAGATATGGAATGAGCTGCCTGCTGCTGTTGTCAAGTCTGCTACCATTTCTGCTTTCAAGGCAGGGTTGGCTGAGTTTATGGGGAATAGGTTATTGGAGTGCTAGGGTCTTGCATTCCCAGTAGTGTTGTCAAGTCTGTGGTGTGACTTGTCCTGTTGTTTGTTTCTGTTTTTTTTTATATGTGTAGGTATTTGCTTTTATGGTTTTCTGTGGGGTTGTAGATGTGCTTTGGGTTTTCAAACGAGTGGCTTTGGGTTTGTTCTCTGAAAGCCAATGGTGCAATCCCTTCCAGCATCTTCCCGTTGTTGCTCTGCCGAGTCTTTCTAGGTGCTGGTGCGCACATCTGTGCTGGCCTCTCCTGGCTCCGTGCACCTGACCACTGGGTATGCTGAGCCCTTGTGGGGCTGCAAAGTTGAAAATCAAAGGTAAGAAAGATTTGGTAAGTCATCTGTAATTTTTGTCTTTTTCCAGGTGCTGGGGTGGAAGTTCTACCTCTTCTATGTAGCACGTCTTCCACTGATGTGGATTTTGGTGAGCAGGTGGACTTTCCTCTTCTCTGAATTTCAGTTATCAGCTGCTCCAATATAGTTTTGGCAAGGGTGATGGCAACATTTTGTGTGGATACAACAGCATTTGAGATGGATGGCTCTGGAGAGGGGATTGGTGAAACTGCTGGTAATGGTAGTATATCCATTGTTTCATTGTTGGAGGTTTGTTGTTCTGTTTCTACATGCTCAATCTCATCTTTGTTTTCTTCTCTTGTAATTTCCAATTCAGGCAATATTGGGTTTCCCAAATTGTCTGTTGGCTTCCCTTTAGATATCCAGTCATTGTATGTTTTGAACTTTATTGGATCCAATCTGCTGGTTTTGTATTTTGATCTGTCGGAAGGTACAATGCCTGTTGCTCTGAATCCAGACATGATGTTTTTGGGGGACAGACCTTTCTTCCATACCTTGCAAAGCATATTTGCAACTGGCCCCTTAAGTAATGGTTCACAAGCACCAGTTGCCGGAACATGAGCACCTAGTTCTTGGTCACAATAATTTTTAAGAAGAGCAAAGCATGCCACATCTAAAGGATGCAGAAGGTTGGTACAATGAGCTTGCAATTGGTACAATGAGCTAGCAATTTCATGAAGCTGATATTCTCTTCCATTGCCAGTTCCACAATGGCAGGGGAGATATGACTGATGTAGCTATCTAAAATGAGCAGTAAGGGCATTGTTGCCTTTGTTGCTTCAGCTAACTTCCTGAAGTAATCTTCAAAGACAGTTTGTGTCATCCAGCCAGAGTCACTAATAGAATATGTTGTGTTGGGTAAAAAACTGTCAACTGCCCATGTATTTTAGAAGTTCTTCCCCTTTAAAATGATCAGGGGGTCAAGAGTCATTCCATTGGTGCAGCAGGTTGCCAAAACTGTAATATTTTTTTGGTTGCTACCATGCATCAGCCTTATAGTCTTAACACCTTTTCTTCCCAGGGTTCTGGATTTTGAGGGGCCTGTTGGGAAGCCAGATTCATAACAATTGTACACACACTCTGTCCAATCTTGAATTCAGAAGAAATTCATTTCCTTTCCTAAAAGGTCATAAAAACCATAAATGACGAGCGGATCTGCTGTGACACTTTTACAGGCAAACTGCATCATACCTCCCCTTTTCAAGGAAAGATTGTGTTGCTTCATGAAAGCCATTGTCCAATCTCTTCCTGGTTTGTTGCCAATAGAGCTGGTGTGGATTCCATTTGCCAAGAGAAAATCTTCAATGATATCACCAAACTCTTTGATAGTGGGACCTAACCCCATAGCCTACATGACTAGCACCATATCAGCCAGCTTCAATTCAAGTTTCTCAGAAACTTCTGTTCTTCTGCCCTGAAAAAATAGGAGAAAACATCTTATAGGTATTTATATAGCTACTTAAAAATGTTATGCATGTGTATGAATAGCTGTATATCTGGCTACATTTGTAGCAATTACGACTTGTTTATGTGTATCTTTCTTTCTTTTCTCCATGTGAACCCTGCTGTGTAAGAAACCACTATTCATGCCATACTGTTATGCTGTTTTTATGATGCCAGTTCCTTGTAGAACTTGATTCACTGCCAATTCAATTGAAGCCTCCTTATATATTTTTTTGTAGTTACAAGGCATTGCTATTTGAAATAGAAAGAAATATTTATATCCTGTGAAAAGATAAACTGTTAGTTATGTACCTGTGCAGTAAACACTAAGTATGAATTATGTGCAGAAAAAAAATGAAAAGGGGTTCAAAATGAATAGTTTTATTTTTCATTATTTACACCATTTTTATACAAAAATTTACCCCCAATTAAAAGTGTTGTAACTTCCATAATATTCATACTAGGAGCTTCTGTCTATGAAGCATTCAGTATTGACCCCGTAGGATTCATATGCTATACATAGACCATCCTAAAATTACCCTCATTTTGAGCAAACTAAAGTTTTGTGATTCTTTTTTAAAGTTTACAAATTCTGTTTTGGGTCTATTTCTTTAATTCTCTTCACATGCTTCCATCTTATGCCTGGAAAAAAAAATATAAAAAATACTACAATGTGTTCTCTACTTGCCCATAGCTTCAAATCTTCAAAATCATAATTAGGGGGGGTATTCATTCTTTACCCTCAAACCTCATTTTCATCTTTTAACCCAACTTACTATATTGCTGTTTAGGTTAGTGCACAATTGTTCATAAAACACATTGCTGGAAAATTGACAGACTCAAACTAAAGCCAACTTCACACGTTCGGCAAACAATTTTGTCATGATTCATGTATATACAAGATTCATGTTCTCTGTCATATGATTGGGAGAAGCATGAACAGAGTTATTAGCGAAAGCAACGTTCAGCAATAACTGACATTGACTGTCTTTCAATTTGTATAACTGTCAAACAAAATAGTGCATTTCAGCTTTGCACAATTTTTTGTATTGCATTGGTTGGTTATAGTCATTTCTGTTTATCTGCAATCTTCCCAAACAGCACACTCATTTTATTCTGCTGTCCACCTTGTATTGTACCCTTGTATTTGTTTGCCAGTAACATTTCAACAGTAATGCACGTAGCTATACAAACATGCCCTGCAAGTGTATGCAAAGATCTAAATATGATAATCTTGGCTGCTGAGGCACATAACTGGTTTAATTACATATATTCAGAGATGAAACTGCACATATATAATGTTCTTGATTCTATTCCCAATTGTGCATTCTGCCACTTGAGGAAGCAGGGTTTGCTACTCCTGGTGCAGCTTGGGGAGCAATTATGCCAGGGTGTGGACCCATGGTGCTACTGATCGTGTTGCTGCTGATGCTGGTTGCGGTGGTGCTGCGGCTGGTCATGGTGTTGCTGCAATTGGTTGTTGTTCTGCTGTAGCTGATCATGGTTCTGCTGTGCATGGTCAAGGTTTAGCTGCAACTGGTTGTAGTGTTGCTGCATCTGACTACCATGGCTAGTCGTGGTGCTGTTCTGGCTGGTCAAGGAAGTGGTGCTCTTGGTCAAGATAGTGAAGCCACTAAACAAGTTTTTCATCTGCTCTGAGCTTGAGCAGTTTTTCAAACTGGTTTAAACCAGTTAAAATATGACATGTTAACTATTATCTACTTGCTAACAAATTGAGTAGATTTTATTTTGGATTTGCTTCTGAAGCAGAGTAGGTATTCATGTCATGACCAGCAGTGAGATGTGGTTAATACCTGCTGTTGTATCATCCTTCATCAACATTGCTAACTATTGTGCTGTTAAGGGAGACATGGATGGTGCAGCTCACAAGTAGAGATCACAGTTATATCTGTATATGGACATGATGTTTTTGGTGTTTGAGGGGCACAAGTGTTTTTGGTGTTTGAGGTGCACAAGTGTTTTTGGTATTTGAGTTGCACAAGTGTTTTTGGTGTTTAAGGTGCACAAGTGTTTTTGGTGTTTAAGGTGCACATTGCAAATATGATAGCTCTTCACCTACATGGTTGACCCACAGATTGTAGCTCTTTATTGGCCCCCATTCGACACAATTTTAGTAAAACTTCTTATTGAACTTTTGTGCTGGCAAGGAGATGATTATCACAGATGATTTAAATTTACCAATAATTAACTGGTCCTCAGATCTTATTGATGGCTACATTTGGCAAATTGATATGCAATTTTTAGACTGTTTTTCATCTCTTGGATTTCTACAGTGGGTAATGAATCTCATTTTTTTACTGTCTGGCAATAATCTGGATCTTGTTCCTACTTATGATAGGATCGTTTTGGTGAGGTGATGCCTAGCTGCCAGCGTTTTCCTGTTGTCTTTAAGTGTGTCTTTGGTGGGGAGGGGCCAGAGCGCATGGTCCAAGAGGAGGCACATTGTTGGCACAAAGGGAAGTATGCCAGCATTTTTGAGAAGGCTTTTTCTCTGGTTGACTGGGGCTAGAAATCTGCTGTACTTCAGTGTGTGAAAATTGTTTGTTTTTGAACTCAGTTTTGATATCCCTCATCAAGAATTTCGTACCTCTCATGCATATTTGTTCTGGCCTCCTAACTGCTGTCAAGGCATGAATTCAATTAACTCACCAGGCCTGATAACTAAACTTTTTCATGATTGTCAGAAATAAGAAGATAGGTTTTTCAGCTGTTGGCCCCTATCATTTGCCAATTGGTAAGACAATACTGGATCCCAGCAGGATGTGTCAAGTCTTTGCTGACTTTTTAACTAAAATTTGTTTAAATGCACTTCCTACCCACCAGGACACTTTCCTGTATTTTGCAGTCTGTCAGAGGTTCACTTTTCTAGGTTGTGGGCCCAAGGTATTCTTTTTGGTTCTTGATCCAAGTTTCAGTATGGGTCTTGATGGCCTTCAATGGTATTTGCTGCTGAGCTATACAGATGAGCTTTCTCTCCCTTTTTGTTTAGAAAAATTGATGAAGACAGGAACAATCCCTGAAGTCTGAAGCATATTTTCAGTTGGAATTTTGTAGTTTGTGTGTGAGGAGGTAGCTGCAAGTTAATATGTGGGAAAATGTGATAATGATATATTTGAGGAATGTTGATGCAGGCAGAACTAGTGTCATCCTGAATGCAGAGGTATTGAAGAAAATCAAGTGTTTAAGTACATGGGCTTGCATATGAAGACTGAATTAGTGGAAACTGAGAGGAAATTGTGAGTGAAGGAACAGTGTAAAGTGCTGGGTGCACTGAACAGTGTAATGAGATGAGCTGGGTTCCAAAGTAAATAGTATGTTGTATAAGATAGTAGTTGTCCCAAGTGTGCTCTATGGGGCTGAGACTTGGGGGGGGGGGGGGGGGGGGGGCAAGCAGAAGCGAGAAGAATTCTGAATGTTTTAATGATGAAATGCTTGAACAGTTTAGCTGAGAGATAGGTTCAATAACAATGTTGTTTGAATTAAAACAGGGATGCTGAAGTTAAAGAAAAGGGTAGATTAAAGTGTTCTGAGATTGTTTGGGCACATGGTGAGAAGGGATGATTAGAGACAGGTGGAAAGCATGATGAAAGCAGAGGTGAATGGATGAAGGCCTAGAGGTGGATCAAAGTTTTGAGGGGATGGATAGTGTGAAGCAGGCAATAGGATGAAGAGACAGGTGTGGAGGAAGCAAGAGTGTTCATTGGATAGGCATGGATGCAGAATGGTTGTGAATGGACAAGTTTTGAGCTGCCCTGATGTACTTTCCCACCCTTGGCGTCTCATTGAGAAACGGGATGGTCGTGGGTAGGGGAAGGAATGGATACTATGACCCAGCAGGGCTAAACCAGTTGAAGCTGTTGGACCCTGATGTTGAGACTCATCTCAGACTTCAATCCTCACCCAAAGTGTATGTTGTGGGGTCCCCTGGTCATCCCCTTAAGCACCAAAGAAAGGGCTGAGTTGTTCGGGGTTAGTATATGAGAGGAGTGTGAGGTTCGTTTTGCTGTCGGCCACCCCCTTTTCTGGGGATTTGATTTCTGCATTTCCTTGGACACATTTTAGTCTGAAACTGAATCTTAGACTCACACATGGAATTTTGACACCATACTAAAAAGGGTGCATCAGTCTTAGCCCAGATTGTCTTGAGGTGTCATCAGAATTGGGTGGCTAGTTTAAAGGGAAAAATCAGGGAAAAAAGCTGAGGCACTGCTGGACTTGCTGATAGAGATAGCTAATGCCCCACCAATGAAATAAGTGGCATTTACTTTTATTTTGAGACTAAAGAGGAGCCTCTGAAGATTCACTGCTATAATATTTTTTTTTTTGGTATTCCAGATGGTGCCATCTTGCCAGCTTTGTTGTGAGCTTCTCCTACCTGCTCGTCTTCCGGCTGTGTAGTTATGTAGGACTACCAGACCCTCCTGGGCACACCAATGCTGTCCAGATGATGATTACTCTCAAGGTGATGCATTTGAAATGGCTTATTATTTCATAGTTACCTGCCAACTCTTTATTTATTAATCAATATCAATTGCTAAATTTGATTCCTCCCTGTTTGTTAGCAAGTTTAATGATTGCTCAATTCTACAGCTAGCTAGTGAGAAAGTTGAAAGTAACCTATGATCCTAAGAGAATGAAGCCATAACATTTTTTTATAGTGTGGAAGTCTTGCTACTGTTGCTAGGTTGTTGCTCTAGCAAGCTTCCAGCTTCGCTGTCATGAAGCAAATTTTTTAACCAGTATGTAGCTAAGTAAATATTGTCCTCTACTGTCAATGTTTCTATAACAAGGGTATGTACTTTGTAACTTACTACCAAAACTGTGGTTCACATCTACCATTTACTTTTTTGTATTTGCCAAAGGTGAGATTGGAAAGAAACAGTGTAGCTTTAGGAATAGAAGAGGGTTTCTCAACTTGGTGAAGCCATTCATGACTGCCCAACAAGCCAGCAAGGCCAGAGGACTAGGCAGGGCAGGAAGCACTGATGATACAACACACTATAATTTGAAGTGCATGGCAAAATAATCCAAACTCCTAGAAAATTTGTCCATAAGCAACTGACTATAGCAGACCATCCAAGTAGCCTAAAAAACAAAACAAAAAAAAACAGTGTACCCTGGTATCTCTTATCTTTGTCTCCTACCTTTGTAGCCTTCTCCAGCCACCCCACAAACAAGTCAAGAGCAGCAGAGCTGGGGGAGCAGCACAGTCATGCTCGCCAGTTAAATATTGAAAACAACTATGTCAACACAGGTTTAGGAACTGGAATTAATGCACACCATTGGCTATCATATGACCAAACAGTATGAATAACTGAAAAAAAGTTAGAACCGTGCAGCAGAGAAGCGCATGGAGGCGCAACACACCCACTCAACTACCCACACAGCCATCAATCAAACGTCACAACAACATGACAGAAACACACCACCACCGACGCACAGGCAAAGAGATAGAGAGAAAAGAGACTGCATGAGCCACCCTCAAGGAGATTGAGCATCTGGCTGGTAGATCCCAAGATTACGAGATCGACGTATGTAAGCATTCCCCTGAAGTTAAACAAACTCAAACAACATCATCCAGAAACTCCTCTAGCGACCCCATGAATGCACTAGGGGAATCAGACTCAACCTCAAAACACGGAAGGTTGTTCCACAACTGAACACATCATGCTCCAAATAATATTTCCTTGATGTCAGTTTTACCTGACTACTTCAAAACCTTACAGGGATGGCCTTGTGTTCTCACATCATGAGCTCTCCGAAAAAGACATTCAAGCCCGTTTCGTTCTCAACTCACGGATGATCCCCCAGTATTAGTAAAGCCTTCACCACAGTTCCATGACGCAATCTCCTAAACAAAGTACTCACACACATCCAACCGAACTACAAGAAGTGCCTTGCTAATTTTCTCTCGGGCAGACATGGACACACACACACACACACCCTACAAAAGCAAGCCATCTCAAATTTACCATTTCTGCATTGGTGTTCCACAGAATACCTTTCCCCTCTCATATCAATGCCTTCATGCACGACCTGCCCATGCCAACAGTACCCATCACGTACATCAGCGCATTTGCAAATGACTTCACAATAATCACACAGCACCACAAGGCACAAACACGAGACCGCAGCTGCACACCTCCAGCAGTACCTGAGCTCTCTTCAAGTTTGGCTGCTGGACAACTGAATGAATGTGTCCACAAGCAAAACCAGATAACGGTGAACACCGCCGCATCCATCCTCATGTCACACCTAACAGAACTCCCATACCCCACAATCCCACCACAACTATCCTTGAAGTAACTTATAACTCGATGATGATATTCAAACCCTACACAAGTATCAAACCCTTGCAATATCTGTACGCGATACCGCGGTTCGTCCGATACGATCAAGCAAGTCATGACTTCGTGCCCAGCTATTGCACCCGGCAGGCTCAACCATAATATTGTAACCGTGGTGCATGCGTGTGGGACAACACGTGTTTACTTTATAATTTAGTAGCAACATGGCTGAAAGTTGTGGAAGTGCACTTAATGAGGTTATGAAAGAATCAGTCTCTGAACAAACTATATTAAGAAAAAGCTATGAATGTTTAAATTATCGCTAGAATAAATTGGTTGGTTACAGGCTGAATACCTATTGACTAACCTTTGTATCTCACCTTTGCAGCCCCCCAACAGCCCCGCCAACAGCAAGCAGGCATGGGAGTCAGTACACCTCAGCGCGCCAGCAATCAAAATGAACAGCACGGTACAAGAACTGCAGCAGGACGCTGGTCGGAATGCGCTCAATAGGTCCAAAGAAAACAAAACAATGAAGACAGTCAACAACTGCACACAACTGTCAGCAACACAAACAGAGTCACAATATCACATCAAATTGAGTCTAGCAAAACTCATACAACACTGCCCCCAATTCCTCCGTCAGGGCCCTCTTGAAGCCGCGAAGTGAATCACACTGCACCACATCAGCGGGCAGCCGGTTCCAAATCTGTACACAGCGAGAATAAAAGAATCTGCGTTTATAGTCCGTCTGACAGCGAGGAACCACCAGCTTGAAAGAATGCCCACGTGTGTCAACATCCGGAGCTCTCTCAAACAGAGCAGACAAACCTGAATCCACAGAACGTTAAAAAATCTTCCAACACTTCACAAGATCAGAATGCAACAACCTCCCCCTCACATAAAAAAACTGCATTGCTTTGAGCCGCTCACCATAGTCCACTCCACCCAGCCCATCAATCTCCCTGGTCCACCTCCTCTGCACAGACTCCAACAGTCTCAGATCCCCCAAATATCCCACATTCCACACACATGAGCAGTAGTCCAAGATGGGTCTTATATGAGTAATAAACAAAGAGACCATGAAAACAGAACTCCTATTGACAGTGGAGCGGAGCAGAGTGGAAGCCTTTCTTACAACACTCCTCACGTGGAGATGGAACCACAGCCTTGAGTCAACAAGCACTCCCAAGTCCCTGAAGGAATCGACAAGCTCAAGTACCACACCATTCAAATAATAAGCATTTCTATCATCTCTGCTCCAATTCAAGACGGCACCTGTAAAAACGCATAAAGACACACTTGTCAATGTTCAACAAGAGATTCCATGACAACGACACAGACTGCTCCAAATTCAGATCCCTCTGCAAGGAAGACACACCCAGGCGAACTGCTTGTACATCGCGGGGAAACTCGAATAAAGTTTGAAGTCGTCAGCAAAGGCCTTCCACACACAAGCCACACCTGCTGCAACATGATTGACTTTAGCAGGAACAAGAGCGGACCCAGCACAGAACCCTGGGGCACACCACTTGTCACCTCCCGGAAGTCACTGACAACTCCCCCCACAGAAACACACATTCGCCTCCCCATCAGGAAATTACGAATCCAATCTAACAGTCCATCCGGAATACCCACACATCTCAGTTTGTCCAACAAAACCGAATGACTGGTCACATCGAACGCTTTAGAGAAATCCAGAAAGTCCACATCAACAACCATTCCTTCATCTACCCGATCAGCAACCTCACCAGAAGTAAGCAAAAGTTGGTCTTCAGTGCTCCTTCCCACCCTGAAACCAAATTGACCCTCAGACAAAATACCAGAATCTTCCAGTAAAGACACCAACTGGGACACAATAACCCGCTCCAGCACCCTACAGCAAACAGAAGTAAGACTCACAGGTCGGTAATTGAGAGGGTTACTTCTTGAACTAAACTTGAATATAGGAACTACACGAGATTCCTTCCAGGCCTCCGGTAAAACTCTCGGGTCCAATGATTTTGCAAAAATCAGAGACAAGGGCAATGACAGCTGCCAAGAACATGACTTCTAAACACCAGGGTGAATGCCATCAGGTCCAGGGGCAGAAGATGAGTCTAGACCAGCCAGAACCTGGGAAACTAACAGCCTAGTCACACAAATCCCACTG
>SDVV010015507.1:0-14506 GCA_016164225.1 Gammarus roeselii | reverse complement strand
AAAAATCACTTTGAATTTAGCATCGCTTTTGCAGTGGAACGGTAAGCCCAGCAAATCCTCGCAACTTCACAGTTTATTCATCACATGCACCATAAAAAGGCACAAATAACTTTTCAAAAGTATGTGATTCCCATGAAATTAAACTAGTCCAGCATCTCGTCCTGCAAAACAACGAGAAGCGTCAAAAAATGTATGTGGTCACTTCTGCAACAACCGACGAACGAAATCTCTACGCAAAAGATCCATTCACGATGACCTAATGAACTAGGTAGTCTAACGGGGATAAATTTGTCGATGAAAGATAGTGCAAAAAGGCAGGCGTGTAGAAAGAACTTTTCCAAGGGAGATGTTGATTGTTTAGTATTAAATAAATATATTGTAATAGAATCTGACTCTTAAGACGTTCATTATACATTGCTTCACCGTTTTGGACCTTAAGGTGGAGGGGAGATGGGAATTTGAGAGGAGCCTGCTACAAAGTGATGATGGGTACGGTTGTATGTACGCACCATGTTGATGCAAGAATGCATAAACCTTGATGAATCCAACAAGATCTGTAATTGATACTGATTAAAAAAAAACTATGAAAAATCCGAAATTAAATTGTTTATATTATTTTAAAAACTCAAAGGATAAGCGATGAATTGCATACAATGTGTCAGACGGAGGTAACATCGATATTGTTGAAGTCGGTACGAGAATATATTTCAAGGCGTGCAACGCTGCCCATAAACCTAACTCAGGGTAAATGCTGTATATGTGTGACAGAATGGTGAGATATAAATCAGAGTCCGATGAGAAAAATACTCAATCAATAATGGGATCCTGTTGTGGAAGTAATGGGGTGATGGGGGTTTGTAAACATTGCCAGAAAGAAATAAAATTAAATAAACATAAATCCACTAGTAACCTGTGGAGACATTTGAAACGCTGTCATCGTGAAGAGTATGAAGAAAATATTGGAAAAGAAAAAAGGTAGATCAACTGTGCAAGTTGTCAGAGGATGAAGTGTTAGGAGGTATTGAAGAAAAATGTGGTAGACCTAGTATGAGATGAAGACCCATTTGTATGATGATGGAAACAAATATGAATTACTTGTAAAATTCATTCCATTTAAAATTGAAAAATCTGACCTCGCTGGTAACATATATGAGTCGAGATTGAATGCGAAGTAGAAATAATTAGGTGTAAGTTATCAAAGCTGCAAAAGATAGAACAAAAAATGTAGAGTCAAGTGGTGATATTTGTTATGCATTGAATAAAACAGTGACTGAATATCGTAGATAAGCTAGGTTAGATTAGTTTTTTGATGATTTACAAGTTCAGAATTGGATGTGTGAATCAAACTGCAAAGGATTGATCAAAAATGTAGAGATAAGTGGATACATGTATTAGGCATCGTAAAAATCAATGACTGAATACCGTACATGAGTTAGGTTATGTTAGGTTTTTGATGATTTACTAGATCAGAATTGGATGTGTGTATCAAACTGCAAAGGATTGATCAAAATGTAGAGATAAGTGGAGTTAGGTTAGGTTGCGTAGGTATTAACGTATCTGGCAGTGTATGGTAACCCTTTTGCAAAAATGTGTTAATGCCGACATCGACCGTGAATACGCTTACATTATACCAGCATATGCCGGCATATGCCGGCATATGGCGGGATCAAACCGAGAATACAACTACATTATACCGGCATATGGCGGTATCAAACCGTGATAAAATGCATGAAAAATCTCGAACGTTGAAGGAAACCGAATTATCAAATGGAGTAATGAAAAGATGTCAAGTATAAGAAGTGTAAAATTGCATAATAAAAATTAAATGTAAATCTGACTTAGTTTTAAAATTATTGGTAATGAAACATGAGGAGAGAGAATCATGTCTACTAAGATTGAAAAAATCCGATATCTCTGGTAACATATATGACTCGAGATTGATTGCGGACTAGAAATAATTAGGGGTAAGTTATCAAAACTGTAAAGGATAGATCAAAATGTAGAGTCAAGTGGAGATTCGTATTATGCATCGTATAAAACATTGACTGAATACCGTACATAAGTTAGGTAAGTCTAGGATAGGATTATTACTTCTTTTAACATCACATAGCATGAAGCTGATGCTCATTAAATATCTTGTAACAAACAGCAAGGGATGTTGTTCTATAGGTTAGGTTAGGTTGCGTAGGTATTAATGCAACCGGCAGTGAATGGAAACCCTTTTACAAAAATGTGTGTAAATGCCAATATTATACCGACATCGACCGTGAATACGCCTACATTATACCAGCATATGCCGGCATTTGCCGCCAGATGGCGGGATCAAACAGTGAATACAGCTACATTATACCGGCATATGCCGGCATTTGGCGGTATCAATCCATGATAAAATGCATGAAAAAATCCCGAACGTTGAAGGAAACCGAATTATCCAATGGGGTAAAGAAAGGGTGTCGAGTATAAGAAGTGTAAAAAAATTCATAATAAAATCAAATGTATATCTGACTTTGTTTCAAAATTATTAGTAATGAAACATGAGGAGAGAGAATCATGTCTCAAACCTTTGAGTGCTAGGAGAATTATGTATATTTTGGAAATCTGCGGGAATATAAAGAATGGAAATGTTGATAATAGCAAAAAGAAATCTGAAACGATTCGATGTCATAACCATGTAACAGTAATTAAAAATTAGCGTCCATAAAAAGCTCGCTGGAGACTAAAAACCAAAGTTTTGGTTACACGGATAGGAAAACAAGTATCGCATACACTTCTCCCAAAGGTCGTCGTTTATCTAAAATGTGTTCTAAGGGCGTTAGTCTAGAACACCAATATATCGGAGAAACAACCGCACCCAGATGATAAATCCTACATCGATTTGACGAGTCGACAGCTTCAGGTGAGGAATAAATATACGTCACTGACAAAGAACCCACAGACTATCATGGTACCAAGGATCAAGATAACACAAGAGAGGGAGGTCGAAGTTATTACTTATGTTTCACCAAGATGCTCACGTCGAATTTTCGGTGTGAAAAAGTTATGTTTCCGTATAAATGATATCCCAGTGCACCCCCAACGAGTTCCGAAAACACGCTGTCAACCCGCTCCTAAAAAACTGCTACGCTATCGGCCCCGAAATAGTCATCATGATCCTCAAGAAAAAAAATGTCCGAATGGTTCATCCACTTCAAGTTGGATTCTTCGTGCTTGAAAAAGCAAAAGCAAAAATCTACAGCTTCTTCTATGACACACTGAAGCCACGCTACGGTGACAACGTCTCGCTCATCTACTCGGACACTGACTCGTCGCTGATCCAGTTCAGATGCATGGCCGACATTGAAGCGGAAATGCGCCAAGCTCCCCTGGCTTGATACATGGACTTCTCCAACTATCCCCAAAAAAAATCACCCCTTGTTCGATGAATCCAAGAAACGACAGCTAGGACTACTGAAAAGCGAAACAGCTGATGACTTCCCGAGTGAAATCATCTGCTTACAACCCAAGTGTTACAGAATGTTGCTTGAGTCCGACGCAACAAAATCGGCTGCTAAAGGTGTCAATTACCAGACACAAGCCAAAATCAAGCATGAACAATACAGGGATATTCATAACTAGAAAACATACACACACTTTGAGACAATACACAGCATTCGTGCGCAAGTATGCCAACTCCAAACTGTACGCACTATCAAAAACTGCCTCAGTAAATTTGAGAATAGACGCTACTATCTCGACGCATGCACAACTCTTGCCTATGGCCACCCGGACATTCCCAAAAAATCCATTGAAAATACACATTCCGTCACTAAAAAGAGGAAGCGATGTTCCTTGGCTAATGAAATCGATGAAAAAATGGATTTAACATGGAAGAGACGCAAGCCTAGTGAGACCGTCTTTGGCGTATGTAGTCGACTCAATGATGAAAGTACGTGTACCTCAACAGGTTTTATCCTGTAAATGTTCATAAAAATGTAAATAATCCTTACATGCTCTCATGTGTATAATATATATATAAATTATAATAATAAACTTGTCTCATTGTCCACCTAACTCGGCATTGAAAAAAATATGCATTGGAAAGAACTGTAACGAAACCCATAAAAACGATGTAAATGATTCTATGTAAATCAAATAAATGTATATAATTGACCTTAATTGATTGTCCACCTGTAATATGTTTTTCGAACATGCGTGAATTTTGTGCCAAAACCCTAAAATTGTTCCCCTAAATGTGTATTTAAATCCATTAATCTACATGCATAAATAAACCTTGTTCCATTGTCTACAGAAAAAATTCATCGGAAAAACTACGTGAACGTATCTACAACTGTTTGTTTCTTAACATTGGATCCTGACGAATATATGAAAATCTATACATTAAATGCAACAAAGCGAGTGGATTTAATCAATAATATCAATCGTAAAATATAAAAATATCATGTATAAACAATGGCTTCTATTCAAATGAGTCATTCAATAACAAACATAGTAATATATATCATGCCCTCCTACCGTGCAAAATATTCCAAAATAATCATATACAGCGTCGACAAGACCTAATAACGTACATCTATATAATCCGTACGTAAGCAATCGTAAATGAAAGCAACCAGATACCGTGAGGAAACTGAAATTTCCCGTATGGAAAACTATTCTCCAAGAGGACCATATATCACGAGATAAAATCTTTGTGTGACCGCACATCCAGAGATAAAATCGCTAATTGTCATAGCTAATTACCACTTGCGGTTGAACTATAGCAATCGCATATCTTATTCCTTCAGTAGGCCGTCTTGCATCCCATAATTAACGCCTATCTTATTCCTTCAGTAGGCCGTCGTGTACCCCCTAATTAACGCCTATCTTATTCCTTTAGTAGGCCGTCTCCCACCCCTTTACTCTACTATGGCCGGAGTGAAGTGGAGGGATAGGGTCAATGGCCGGAGTGAAGTGGAGGGATAGGGTCAATGGCCGGAGTGAAGTGGAGGGATAGGGTCAATTGCCAGAGTGGAGTGGAGGGCTAGGGTTAATATGACGATGTTCGAATTGCAAGGGGATGAATAGGAAGAAGTATAACAGAGTGGATTCACGTTTTCTGACGTGGTTCAAACCTATTATCAGCATGGTTAGTGGGAGATTGGGGAAAAGGGCGATGAAAGTGGAGGTGTGTGGGCTTAGGCCTAGATGAACACCGATGTTTGGGTGAATGGACGGCGTGAAGCAGACATTATGAAGCGAGAGAGTGTGCAGTTGACTTAAGCTTAACTAGAGAATGATTGTGAATGGATGAGTTTTGAGGCAGCCCTTAGGCGTCTTCTTGCCCTTGGCTGTTCCGCTGAGAGGAGTAAGCTTTATTTCGGGTTTTAGAGCTAAATGACTAAGTTTTGGTATGTGTGTGAGCGCATGGGAGGATGTTACTGTAGAATGTTACTTAAAGCGTTGGTGATAATATCTCAATGCTGATCGTACAATGTCCATCCACTACTCGTAGGAGGCTGTCAGCAACTAAAAGCGTCCCCCGGGTATGATCTACTGTAGATTAGAGTTCATAGAGTAAAATGCCTTTGAGTTACTTTCATTACGAAAGTCATTTGGAGGATGCATTCCTTTGATGAATTATATTTGGGTTACTTCCGCTGTAAATGCAGTGAACAGTTGCGCTGGAAGCACAACTGCGTACTGCATGCAAAACAGAATAATGCTAAGATGTCACTTAAAAGGATATATTCCACCAAGTACCGGAAAGCCCCAATCATGGGACTTTATACTGAAGAGTCAGACATGTTTAATTTTAACGCTTTTGAAAAAATAGTAACAGTTACTTTGGAGGCAACTTCTATGCAGTATTCACAATTTCCTTCACTCTGTGATCTTCATTTTTTTAATGATGTCTCTGACGAGTCACTAATCATCAATGATGTTGGACAAGACGCTATAGGTAACTCATTTATTGAGGCAATAACAGAAAAAAAATGTTTTGAAGACCATGATTTCTTTTTCTCAGTCCCGACACTAAGTATACGAGCATGCAACATCAATTTATAATTTTTTACATCTGAAATACTCTTTATATTTTAATTAATTGCGAAACGGGATGGACGTGGGTGGGGAAGGGCCCCGCAACTAAGACGTAGGAAAGTTAAATCAGTGTAAGCTGCCGAGCCTTGCTGCTGACAATGATCACTGACTCCACTCCTGACCCAAAGTGTGTTGCAAGCTCCTGGCCGGAGCCTTTTGTGCTAAAGAACTGAGTTTTGGTGTGTGTGAGGGCTTGAGAGGAGTGCGAGATGTGCATTGCCGTCACCCAACCCTCCTCTGGGGGATTTGCCCATGCGTCTGTGTCTTTATAGAGCGTATTGCGACATCTGAGATAAATTATCAGGTGGCTCCACTACTAGAGTCTTCTCCGCAGCGAGTATCCTGCACAGTGGATCTTCATTAAAGGATTAGTACGATCCAACACGGCTGGCCAGTTTTGATGTTGCGAATCCAGTACTTCCACTTTAGAGCAGAATGTCATATTTCAGGGCCTTTTCAATACTTTTTGGACGACGTTCAGGACAAGGAAAATCTAGTCTAAATCTAGGGGATTTGAAGATTTAAAAAAAAAATGTTCCAAGTTTTTTCACGGTTTACATCCCTTTTTGTGGTTTAGCAAACCATTTTCTCTGAAGCAACGTTGTCAGGAAAGGCAATTGGTTGTGTTATTAGTTCAGTTAAGTTTGTGTCTGGTTCGTAAACTGGTTTGGTGTTGCTTCATTCGCACGGCGACGACTCGTGAAGATCAGTGAATCGACGCACGTCTCAACGACAGATCTATAAAGGGATCGTACCACAGCAATCATCTATACAGGGATCGTACCACAGCCATGATCTATAAAGGGATCGTAACACAGCTATGATCTATACAGGGATCGTAACACAGCTATCATCTATACAGGGATCGTGCCACAGCCATGATCTATACAGGGATCGTACCACAGCCATGATCTATACAGGGATCGTACCACAGCCATGATCTATACAGGGATCGTACCACAGCTATGATCTATACAGGGATCGTACCACAGCCATGATCTATACAGGGATCGTGCCACGGCCATGATCTATGCAAGGATCGTACCACAGCCATGATCTATACAGGGATCGTACCACAGCTATGATCTATACAGGGATCGTACCACAGCCATGATCTATCCAGGGATCGTACCACAGCCATGATCTATACAGGGATCGTACCACAACCATGATCTATACAGTGATCGTACCACAGCTATGATCTATACAGGGATCGTACCACAGCTATGATCTATACAGGGATCGTACGACAGTCATGATCTATACAGGGATTGTACCACAGTCATGATCTATACAGGGATCGTACTACAGCCATGATCTATACAGGGATCGTACCACAGCCATGATATGTACAGGGATCGTACCACAGACATGATCTGTACAGGGATCATACCATACCACTCAACCTTTATTCGCTAGAGAAACGTTGAGTCAGAGGTGACATGATCGAAGTGTGGAAGATTATGAAGGGTAAGGAAAACGTCGAGCGAGCAAGCCTTTTCAATTTAGATGCGAACGGAGTGACCAGAAATAATGGATACAAAATGGTTGGCAAGCGTTTTACACTCGATATCACGCGTAATTTCTTCACGTATAAGGTTGTCGAAGATTGGAACAGACTTCCCGCGGAAGTTGTAAACAGCGATACAATAGAAACGTTTAAATCACGGCTCGATAAATTCTACCAACATCGCCGCTAAATAGCTCCCATCGATAGCACTTTCACCAGTATATTCGTGAAAAATGGTGTTCGGCATTGACACCCATACGGTTAAATTAGTGCCACGACCTGGCACTGGCACGGTAAATAAGGTGCCCGGCATTGGTACCTGCTCGTTGTAATTCGGTTTTCGAGGAATGAAACTGTACAATCTCAGATCAACACCGTGGGTGTTCGATCGTTTTAAACGATCGATTCCTACTTTATACTTCTACTCGAGCATTAGACTGTTGCAGAGAATTTTAGCCCAACATGTAACGGATCTTCAGCACAATCGCAAATTGCGCCAACTGTACGGAAATGAGGTCTTTCTCCCTCAATGTAAATCAATAATAACCAATATCTCAAGCTACCCATTGAACGCCATTCAGGAAAATGTACTCAATAGAGGACTGAATTTCGGTCTTAAGAAGAAAAGCACTTTAATTACTAGACAGATTTCTATGGAAAAACTATTCATGAGGATCCTTGAAACTAAGCAACAGAACCAAGTCATAATCAACAACCAAGATCACCTCAAAACTAAACTTGAGCATTTCGGCATCCGACGTAACCCCGATAACACTCAGGACCCACTAACTGAAAAAGAAAAGCAAGCATTACAGGATTTGAGAAGCAATGACGAGATCATCATCCAGCGGCCTGATAAAGGAGGAGGGGTGGTTGTCATGAACAAAACAGACTACATAAGAAAACTAACTCAACTTCTGAGTGATGATTCCAAATTTGACCAATGCAATAGAAATCAAACTCAAACCATCAAAAATAAACTTAATACGATCGCCAGCTCTTTGAAACAAACTCACTCCTCGTGGCACTGGAAACTCAAGCGTTCAGGAGACTTCAATAATGGTCACCTTTATGGATTGCCCAAAATACATAAAAATATTGAAGATCCTCCTCTACGCCCAATTATTAGTAATTCCGGTACTGTTACGCATGAAATAGCTCAACTGCTTAATAAATTGATACGTCCTTTCATTAATGATTCCTACATTTTGAAGAACGCTGACCAACTGCTACTAGATGTCGCCCCCCATTCTCTCCGCCTGGGCAATGTTTTGGTTTCCCTGGACGTGGATAGTTTATTCACTAACGTCCCAATTGAACCTACAATAAATTTAATTATCCAAAGATGTTACAATCACCCAGAACTACCCTGTCCTGATTTACCAGCAACTACCTTACGAAATCTACTGCACATTTGCACAACCAAAACTCAGTTTCAGTTTATGAACCAAACCTACACCCAGCTTGATGGGATTAGCATGGGCTCGCCCCTTGGACCCACTTTTGCAGATTTTTACATGTCTAATTTGGAAAATAATCTCCTTAGTGCAAATAAAGCATCGAATCCAAAGTTCTATAGACGATATGTGGATGACATCATCGCAATCTTTGAAAATAAATCTCACCTTAACTGGTTCAAAATTAGACTTCATCGTAACTCTGTCCTTTGTTTCACCCATGAAGAATCTTCCAACAACCAATTTCATTTTTTGGACATTAACTTCGCTATCCAACCCGATGGGAACCTAACAACGGCAGTCTTCATTAAACCGACCGATAATGGTACCTACTCGAACTTCAACTCGTGCTCCCCCTTAAATTACAAGAAATCTATCGTAAAAAGGCTTGTCACTAAAGCACTGAAATATTCATCAGATTGGCCGTCTTTTCACTCTGAAATAAAGCGACTCAAACAATCTTTCGCAAACTGCCACTATCCTCAAGCTATTATTGAACCCAGCGTCAAACATACCTTGGAAAAATACCATGCTGAAAGCAGGGAAAATTCAATTAACAGTTCGGAATTAAATTACTTTGTTCAACTTACCAATCTTTCGACCATCAAACAAGATCAAAAACTACTGAGAAGCATTCTACGGGATCATGTCAAACCATCCGATGACCATAACATCGTTACATTAACTGGATTTTACAAACCATACAAACTCTCTTCTTTATTCTCAATCAGACCACGAAAGATGAGCGCAGAAAAGACGCAGGTGGTGTACCGATTCACGTGCCCAGTTGAAGGCTGTAATGCCTCATACATCGGACACACCACTGAGAAGCAAGCAACACCGCTACAGCAATAGCAGCATCCACCGGCACTTCACTGAAGATCACCAATCTCCCGTCCCCAATGTCATAACTGACTGTTTCGCAATCATATATGCTTTTTCTGATAGATTAGACATGAGAATAGCGGAAGCAATTGCAATTAGACAATCGAATCCTTTCATAAATGTTAAATATCAAGAAATGTCAAATTTTTTAAATTTATATAGATAGAATTCTAGCCAAGTTTTGAATCTTCTACAATTTGATTTACCTTTTTTTATTTTCTTCCAGACCTATTTTACTCTGAAGATGGTTGCAGTATAGTGACCGAAACGTTAGATTAAATGAATCCCTACATCCTGATAGCTGTTGTGTCTTTCATTTCCCGAATTGTTCTTCGAAGACTTGATAATGATGGAAAAGAGCAGTTTAGGAGGCTGGAAAAGCATTTGAAACTAAATGTGAAAATTAGGTCCGATTTACTGTTCCTGCATAGAATTTTACAAATGATTGTTTGTTGCAATTTGGGATCTTTTCAAAATATATTACCAAACTAAATCTCATATTGAGTTGAATTCATCGTTGAAATTGTAATGTCCGTACTGCGCCGTAGTGAAAACACCGGAGTCACTTTTCCCACCTGGAATTTAACTTTATATAAATTTTTATTACAGTACTATACCTGGACAAAGCTACTCAGTGGATGGCAGAAATAAAATGTACTTATGAAACATTCAGTGATAAATTATCATTCTTTGAATTTTTATTAATCTTAAACCGTTATCGAACTTCCTGTATTTTGTTAATGACTTCTTGTGAAAAATTGCTATTTAAGATTTCTGTTATTTTTAAATCGTCAGTGAATTTCCTTTTGGATCTACACACGCACCTTGTTTATTTTCTTAGTTTTTACCAGTTGACATTTGTTGCGTTTATCACAGCAGCCTCATTGCAAATATTATATGAATTTTTCTCTTTACGGGTTTACATCACATAAAAAGTTATACTAATATTTATATTGAATGCCACCAAAATCTCAATTGTCATTGCTTGCGTCCAACTAACATTAACTAACATTAACAATGTAAAGACATAGTCGACATGGACGGATTTTCATGATATTTTGTTCGTTCGTGAAAGTAAGGCATTGTTCCGGGCAGTGTGCAAACGTATAATTGAATCACCACAAAAGCAACGTTAGTCGGTATACTGCAATGCAATCGCATCACATAATACTCGTTCCAGGTAATTGGATTTAAGGATTTAAAGTATATGAAGGTATAATGACATGTTGATAGAATTACAGAAATATCAGACTACACAGATAATACTTACCAAGTCTTCGTCAGCGGGAGCTGTTCTGAAGACACTTTCTATTTAGATGATTTAATATGAACTTATAACTAAGGTTGGGGAGTAGGTTTACCTCTACATCCTACCAATCGATGGATATTGTTGAAGAACATTCTCTATTCTGCACTTTTTTATGTGTCGAGACAGGCAATGACGTTGCACTGGACCATTGATTTCAATAAAAGTAGGCAAAGTACGCTCAACGACATTTATTTGTCGTGCCTATTTACTGTTTCAAATGAGATCGTGTTAGCGTCACGATCGAGCGTTAACTATTAGTGTTGCGGTAATGCCACCTTCTTTTCAAAATTCTCTAATATCACACAAATGATAACGCGTGACGTAATTTGCTTTAACACAATTTATTTTGACTGAAATATAATAGCTATATAATGGGTGAATTTGTGCGATGGGTAAAAAGCATTCATCCCAATTGAAAATGGCCACTCGAGACATTGAAAATGGCCAGTCAAGACATTGCAAATGGCCAGTCGAGACATTGAAAATGGCCAGTCGAGACATTGCAAATGGCCAGTCGAGCCAGTTTGCGATTAGTATTCAGACGGGGATCGCTCGTCTCATTAGTATTGTACAGAGGGTTGTTAACCCATAGTAACAACAGGGCCTTACGTGACTTCTCTGCCAATAAAGGGACCCATGACAGTACCGCCATATTCCGGTTCTCCCTTCATGCGATGAGACTTGAGTAATCATTCCATGGATTTCAATTATATATTTTGTTGATCACTTTACTGCAATAATTTGGGAGGAATACGTGAGTTAAGCCGATTTCATGCACACGTTTACGGTAGAAGCTACAGTAGTTATGTTGTGGAAGACCCAGACAGCCGCCAAGGAGGTTAGATAGATGGAGACGTCACGGCCGCTTCTAACTGTAGCATGGCTTCACTGGCTGTCGGCTTACTAAAAGCCATTTGGGAGGGCAACCTTGGGCACGGCTATGTATTAAAATCAACAGAGAGGGAAGACTTATCACTACAATGACGGCATTTTGCAGCATCTTCGGCTGCTCTGAGCGGTGAACTTATAAGACTGAAGTCACTTTTCTTAGGTAGGTACATTATGGACTTGAATAGTAGTTGCTATTCAGTGAGTTTCTGTGTCGTTTAAATCATCTATTTGGATGGTGAATAGTGCTTAGACTGGGCGCATCGACGAGGTAACCACATGTTTCCCGTAAAATTACATGACTCATTGAAATTATTGTTAGTATTGTATTACTTCAAATAGGCCACTTAATACCTATCTCTAATTTTTTTTATGAAAACTCATAACTTTATCGCTTAGAAATCGAGATCTTGTACTTAACATAGACTATTCATGTGCAATTTCAGCTTTGGCAGTGGGAAGTTTAGTGCATTTTATGTTTAACAGCACACGTTTGTCGGAATTGCCGGAATTATTACATGATGAAGTGAATAGTTATCCACGCAATGCTGATTTTTTTAAAACAAAACAAATGTATTTTTCATTGCATAATTTTTGCTAAACATTGCACGGGAGCCCTTGCATGAAATTTTGATTAACAGTCACTTACGACATAATGCCTTTATTCAAGTTGTTCTCCTTTAAAAAATCCCGTGTGCCTTCTGATGAAAGACATTTCTTATAAATACCTTCTAGTGAGACACTAAAATACTTCGAATGTAGAGCAACTAAAGAACACCAAGAGTCGGCAATTTTCTAACAATTTGATATTTTTTTCAAAGGACCATAATGTAACAATGTGTTGTTATAAATAGATGAAATTAACTTCCTCATCAAGGTCTGTGTTTCATTCTTTCCTAATATGCCCCATACCAGCATAGATCTATGCTATTAAGAGTTAGAGCGCAAGGAATGAATTATTCCCTATCTATTCATCAGTATTACTTCCCTTCTCATGGTGGCCGCCATGTGGCTGTGACCGGTGGCTCAGCTTCACTTGCTTGTGTTACAACTGGCCATGCCGCCTCCACCATACAGCCTCCTGGCATACAGCAGGCAACTGTCGTCAGTGTTCTACTGGCCGTGTTGAGTGTAGGTGTGTGCGGGTGTTAGGGAGTGATGATCACATCAAGGTGGCGGTGTAGCCAATTGAAAATTGGATGTTTTGAGAATTACCATCCTTGTTTTAATATATAGACCTGTCCATTCCGTATCAAGTTGTGAATATTGACGGGTCCCTCCTGCTTTGCAATTAATTTATTAATGTGTGTACATGATGAAGCAATCATTCCAAGAACACTTTACCCGCATTGAATTTCGGATGACAGCGATGACGTTTTTAAAATTGAAAGAGCAAGCTAGCTCAACGATGTATGTTTTTCATTGGTATTTATTTATTGAAACGGTAATACACTATAAGTTTACCGATCTATCGGTATTGGTCCTTCTTGACAGTATCGGTATCGATGTAAATATTCCGGTACTACATACACTTTTATACATTAATTCAGATGTTGTTGGACATAAAATGATATATCATAAAATATATATATATTTTGAAATGTATGCATAAACTAGACATCATTCGTGGAGCACTCTCTCGTTAATTAACATGATTAGTGACATCATTTAATTCACATTTTTAAGGTTGTACCTTTAAATTCCAATATTCCAATAGCGTCAGATTGTTTACACACATCGTCGCAATAAAATACTACATCACGAAATGCAATTCTCTCAATTTTTTCAACGATATTTTACACGTTTTCATCCCCTCGAAACTTCGAAACATACGAATTCGAAAAATCGCATAAAAAAGGTTCAGTGTTTCGAATGGAAAAAAAATCGACATTTCATTTAAGTACTCCACAAGAAGCTTTCCAATCTCCTAGTCCCTACACTTTTGTTGTTGGTGTAATGTTGATGTATGCAATATAGCGAGACAATAAAATAACGGGAACGGTTGGACAGGCGGTTTTGAGATCCCCTCTTGAAGTTGATGACTTGTGACGTCATAACTGGTTCCGTCGCATCAGAGAACTAAGTCCCGATTAGACCATCTCAGAGAAGAAAAACAGTTTACAGCATCGATAACCTTCAACTTCAACAAAGGGCTAACTAAAGAAACGGTCGTCCAATTTTCCTCACATTGTTCCGTATCAAACGGTCGTCCAATTGTCCTCACATTGTTCCGTATCAAACGGTCGTCCAATTGTCCTCACATTGTTCCGTATCAAACGGTCGTCCAATTGTCCTCACATTGTTCCGTATCAAACGGTCGTCCAATTGTCCTCACATTGTTCCGTATCAAACGGTCGTCCAATTGTCCTCACATTGTTC
>SDVV010015506.1:0-14506 GCA_016164225.1 Gammarus roeselii | reverse complement strand
GTCTAAATGTGTCATTATAACTCACTGTCAATTTCCTCACGCTATATTGAAAGTATTTCCTCCACATTGCATTACAATAAATCGGGTAACAATATGATTTGAAGAGCTGTATTTTAGCTTCCCTTGGTGCAAACGAGAATTTTCGTATGAGCATGTTACCAACTGCATTTTGCCGCCTTGTTTGCTTTGCAACATCCTTGTCATCTGTGCAATCTGCTGTGATGATGTGCCCTAGATATTGAAATTCATCCACATAATCCAGTGCAACACCGCCTAGTTTTATCTCAGTCGATAGGTAGTACCTAGGACCCTTCGGTATAACTAGCATACATACAGTTTTTGCAGTGTTATATACAATATCATGAGGTTCAGCAAATTTATTACAGATATCAAGAAGCTTTTGCAATGCTGAAAGAGTCGGCATAGCTAATCGCGTAACGCAGTATCCGTCAATGTGACACCCAACACGGCTAAGAGATAGCCGGTCATGTAAGCTATCTACATACACATTGAGGAGAGGCGAGAGTAGGCCTCCTTGCCTTATACCATTAGTTGTTCGAAACATATTTGAAAAAGTGCTTCCCCATCGTATTACACATTCCTGCTGCTGGTACCAGTACTTCAGTAGCTTAACAATGTGAATTGGCGCCCCTCTTTCAATAAGTTTTTTGAACAGTGTCCGGTGATTGACACGATCAAATGCGTTTTTAGCATCCAAAAAATAAAGGTACATAAGTGACTCTCCACTGACAAAGTAATTAATCGTCTGCTTTAGTGAGAAGATAGCCCTTTCCGTCCCATGCTGGAGCTTAAACCCAAATTGCTTGGGCGTTGTTTTCAGGCAGTCGCCATGCCTGTTCTGGATAACTATTTCTAGTAATTTTGATGCAGCAGTAGCAATTGATATTGATCTGTAGTTTTTTTATCGGTCGCAAATTTTGCCTTCGATTTTATGATAGGTTTTACAACAACATCCATTAGTAACTTAGGAAGGTAATTACACTCGGGAGGAATCTGTCGGAACTTGCAGATTTATAGGCTTTGAGGGTTTAGATTTTGGCTATCAATTATGCGGTTGTACATTGTATGTCCGCCTAAAGTTGCATGCCACGATACGTAATGGGAGGTTTCAGGATAGCATCTGCACTTTGAGCGATGAACACGCAAACATAGTAGTTGTTCAGTGCATAGGCTATTTCGGCATTTGAGGTAGTCAGGTTTCCTTGCTCCATCATGAGTGGACCGATTGGGTTTTCTGCTTGTTACGGTGGCCAAAGAACTCTATTGTGTTGTTGTTGTTGTTACTCAGCACAGCTCGAAGTTCAGGAATCCATCGACGTGTGTGCGTTGGGAGTGTTCCAGCAGGTGCAAGGCCTTATATTAGGCCTGCACCTCTGAAGAAACAGATACTGTCTCGGGGGCGCTCCTTCAGATCACGCACCGACGTGACGTTACATTTGATCCGGCCGGGTGCGGTGCTTGGGCACGACGTCGTGACGAGCTCGACCGTATTGGATGAAGCTAGGCATCGCAAACCGAGATCAGAAGGAACATACCCCAGTCTATGCTGGTATGACAGGAGGGCAGTGAGTGCCCGCATCTCAACCGCAAAAGGTGGACACTCAGCCCTGGAAAACCACATATTATCCACCTCCATCTCAGGCGGGTGACACTGTAAGATCTTTCTGACTCTGTGTTCATCTAGAACAAGAGCTGTGAAGTGTGTGTGCATCTGTTTGTTAATAGATGTGTTATTTGTAGAATCAAAAATGGTAGTGTAGAGAGAATCAAAGTGTTGTCAGTGTGTTATGTAGGTGTTGGTTGGCTTGACGTTGGTTCAGCGGGTTGTGGCAAGGATTTGCCGGATTTACAATCTTGTTGAAAAAATTGAGTCCCTCTCAAATCAAGAGGATGTTTGGGAGAGAGGACCTTGGTTTACTCATGCAAGGGCAGAATGTGCGTGGTCTGTGTACAGCCCGTTGCGATGCGCAAGGCCGTGTTCTGTATTTTATGTGGAGAATTGATGAGTCTAGGTGCAAGGTCAGAGGATCGAGCGGTGTTTGCATAAGAGATTATGGGCCTGATGAATTGTTTGTATAGTGTTCTAATTGATTCCTTGGAGTGACCGTAAGTGGTTGTGGTGAGTTCTCGGGACACGCTCAGCCTATCAACTCGGGAAGTTATAGATCGATCTTTGGCCGTAACTCTAGCAGGGCTGGAGGTGGCAGGAGTATGGTTGGATGCTACAATCTCTGGCGAGCGTAGGGGCCAGGGATCTCCCGATCTTTGGTGGAGGTGGAATTACGGAGGTGGTTTCGCTGCTGAATTTTCAACCTTATGTTGGCAGAGAAAGCTGAATTGAAGCCACGGACGAACCCGGCGGGTACATGTTGTCTGTCTGCGTGTTCAAGTACTGTGGTGAAGAGTTTCGTGACAGTGGCAATGGATGTGTATTGGATGATGTCAAAGTCTCAAAGGGAGAGGAGGCACCAGCCGCAACAAGGACGAGTAGCGGCCTGCGAGGCGAGGAGGCACCGGCCGCAACAAGAACGAGTAACTGTGGCTCGCGAGGCGAGGAGGCACCGGCCGCAACAGTGACGAGTAACTGTGGCTCGCGAGGCGAGGAGGCACCAGCCGCAACAGGGACGAGTAACTGTGGCTCGCAAGGCGAGGAGACACCAGCCGCAATAGGGAGGAAAGCCAGGAGAGGTCGTGTGCATTAAAATCATCCAGGGCGAAGGTATTGGTGGTTGTGTTGAGGAAGTCTCGGTGGGGTGCATAATGAGGTGGAAATGAACTGGAAGGAGGGATGTAAATGTTAAATAAATTGTGTTGTTTCTTGTGAATTTGTATGTGTAGTGATTGCAGTTTCAAAGTGTGATCGGGAGCAAATTCTGCGATAGTGGAAGCGGTTAAGTTGGTGAAGCAAAGATTTTTGAGTTCAAGTAATGAATCCGCCGTCGTAGTTGTTGTTACTATTATTTCTATTATTAAATCATTTATTTCCATCGTCTGGCAATGGGTTTTCAATTTGTAGGAAATATTTAGATTCTTAAACATGAGACATGAAACTTTATTATCAACTACGCTATTTGAATGAACAAAAATGAGAGTTCAATTTGAATTCGTCACAGCTCATTTCTAGAGGCCGCTGGTTCGGATTAAATGGAGCGAAATATCATTTACAATAGTAACATCTGTGCACATACACAGAAAAAGTATATTTTGACAAAATAATTCCGACTACATAGCGTTGGGAAAACCAGTGACACGAGAATTGAAAAATAAGCAACACTTGGAGTGGATAAATATCAAAATACATGGGTGTGGAAAATAACAAGTACATGGGGTAGGAAATCACGCATGCATGTGGTTAGAGTCCCGAGAACATGGGGATGGGACATCAAAATGTGCTAACATATTGTAATGAGTAGTCTACATTATTGTACGATGACAAAGATGTAGATGGACGACATGAATTATACAGAAGATATAAATACAATATAGGGTTGAGAAATGGAAAAGCGCATATATAGCGTAAAGACGGATCTAAACCAGTGTCAATAATGGAGAGGAGAACAGGCGACATAAGTTATACATTAAATACATACCAAACAACTGAATATACAATATACATACTTCAAGACCGCTAGGAAATTATTAAATGATTGCCAATCAGAATAATGCAATGCTGGAGTACATAAGTCGGATGAATATACTTCTGTTATAGAAGACAAATCAAAATATTAGCTTATAAGGCAATGACTAAATCATCAAAAATGGTACGGTAATTGTTAGAAATAATTCAATGAATTTAATTAAAATCAAGTTAACCTTTGTCAAAGTTAGAAGCTGCCTATCGTTCCTCGAAAAGACAGAGTTCGTATTTTAATTACACTAAAACAACAGGAACATTTAAAACATAGAATTAGACAAAACGCTAGTCAACACTTATGGTAATTGGCGAAGACAATTGTGATCGGTAGCAACATTGAAAACATATGTATCGTCAGAGTAGAAACGATTAGATGGTGTCTCAATGTTGAGAGTTATGGTGGTGGTGGTTCCGGACATGCTCACGAACAGAATGCATTTTCTGGTTCCTGGTATTAGGCATTTAGCTTGTGTTTGTGGGCAAAGTTACGGTTTTGAATTGATCGGTCAATAGATGTTCATTAAGCCTATTATTGAAGGACGTGTTGAATTCAAGATTCTTGAGGCTTGTTGAGAGGTTGTTCCAGGATTTCGGTCCAGTGATCGAAAAAGCTCGGCAGTTTCCGTTTTTCTGTGTTCAACGTGCAGAGTATCATAATTTCTTATGAATCGATTGTTCTTTTCACCTCGAGAATATATGTGCCTTTGGCTATCGGGTGAATGTTTTTCTAGAAGATCTTTATGAATTCTGATCGACTCATGGAGTGCCAGTTTGTTGTCGATATTGAGCCACTGTAATTTTTCGAGGAGAGGACTTACGTGGTCTCGTCTTCTGTGATTACCATCGCATGTTATTCTTGCCGCAAAGATTATACAACGTTGCACTTTCTCTCTTTGAGTTTTGGTGCATTTCCCCCAAATTGAAAGACAGTAGTTAATGTGAGAAAATACTAAAGCGTGGACAATCAGTAATCTTGATTTGAAATCCAATTATTTTTTTGCGAAGTTTGGGAACAAAAGTGTTCCATTCAACTTGGAACACAGAGTAATTACGAGGTGTTTGAAGAAAGGATCGGGATCAAACCAAACTCCCGGACTTATAACTTTATCTTCAACAGGAATATCAGATTTGCCTATCCTGGTAGAGAAATTCCTTGGAACTGCTTTTCTTTTTGAGTTCGAGCCGAACACGATGCATTTCGTTTTTTCAGAGTTCAGCTTGAGTCCATTTTTGTCATACCAAAATTTCAGATTAGTTACGGCTGTCTCAGTTTCGTCTTCCAGCGCATTCAGATCTGGCGGTTTTCGGGAAAGCAATATTTGAACATCACCGGCGTGCATTACCATTTTTGCTTGATTTTTTGGTAATTTACAGTCGATATCATTTATAAAGACCAGGAACAACATAGGGCCAAGTATCAAACCTTGAAGGACCCCAAATGCAATTATGGCCGAATTTGACATGGTTGCGGTATCAAGTTTGACTGATTGTTGCCGATTCATCAGATAACTTTCGTAGGGTCTATTCCAATGTTGCATAGCTTGCCAAAAATATTTGAATGGCATACACTGTCAAAAGCTTTCGATAAGTCGAGCGATACCAGCAGAGATATCTGCCCCTCATCAAAGTTTTTTGAACAGATCTTCATTGATGCTCATAAGTGCGTCTTCTGTTGAGAATTTTCGCCGATAAGCATACTGGCAGTCATTGAACAGCTTGTTTGATTTGAGGTAATCAAATCAATTGAATATTACCTTTTCTAGAATCTTGGATAGCACAGGCAGAAGACTGATCGGTCTAAAGTTGGATGGTTCATTCATGTCCCCAGATTTATGATTGCATGCTTCCAAATCTCTGGAAAAGTTTCACTTGCTATGGAGGTGTTAATAACTGTGCTGATATAAGGCAAAGTAACTATAAGGCAGTCTTTCAGATATTGTAGGGCTAAACCATCTATTCCTGTAGAATTTGTTTTCCTCAAGGCAAATATAGCTCGTTTTACTTCGTGTTGCGATACTTGCGTTGGTTTCCATTTGACGTTTGCTTCTTGGTTGCTGTCACCATCGAAAGCTTTTGGACTCCATGTATCTGTTGCGTTGCTCTGTAATCCTTGTTAAGCTTTCTGGGTAACCTCTTCATAAACCTGTTTCTCAACTCTAGCAAAGTAGTTGTTAAACTTCTCTGAAGTCGCTCTGCGTATTCGGATAAGTAGGCAAAGTGATCGCTTTTTTATGAGAACAATTCTTCCCAGTACATTCCATGTTCCTTTTTGATTGGTTTTGCACTGTTCTAGTTCCTCATGATGGTATTTAATTTTTGTCCTCCTGAATTCTCGTTTGACTCTTCCATTTTGAATTCGAAATAATTCTAACCAAGTGATGATTCGTTTTGCTCTGCGTTTGAGATATTGAATGTATCGGTTCTATCATCTCAACGTTTGCCATTAGTTGTGCTCTGAAATTATCCGCGGTGTAACTTCTTTTTGTGCGACAGTTTTTTTTGTATACTCGTTACTTCTCTTTTTTGATGTTAATGATGCAGTTTATTTCATGGTGGTTCGAGAAAGAGTTGGGCTTCACGTCTGTGGTAACAATGGAAGACGGATTGTTATTTATGAGTTGATTCCAATACAGTTTGGGATTTGGGAGTAATTCTTGTTGCACTTTTTATTAGTTGATGCAGCCTAAGTCTGTCTAAAATTGGCTTCATATTGTTGGATTTCAATTTAAATCGATCATATTTGAAATCTTCAGAAATGTACAGGGTCTTTTCTAAACAGATAGCTTCTCGAAATCTTTTTTTGATGTATTGAAAAGACTATACGTGCTTTGGGTGGTCTATAAATAGAACCAACAACAAACGATCTGTTCTTAGTACCTGGATGTTCACCCAAAGGTCATCAACTTCATTGTTGTCGCTAAGCATTACTTGAGAAGGGGCATATTCTTCTTGCACATAAATCACGGTTCCACCTCCTTTCCTTTCTCTTTCTTTTCTACAACATCGAAGCCGTCAATCTCGATGAAGGTAGTGTTAATGCAAGATTCCAGCCAGGTTTCAGTCAGAAATAGAATGTCAATTGAGTCCTCCTTCGTCATCATTTCGATGTGATCCATCTTTGTTCTCAAGCTTCTAACGTTTATATGTTTAATCACGATATTTTTTAGGTTTTGATGTGTATTTACAGACATGGTTGCTGAGGGTTGGTTGCTGCTCCCAGTTTGAACAGTTTGTGCTTCTAGTCATTTGTTTTTTACTTGCAGGACAATTGCTGTAACTTTGGAATGATTGCAGAGACATCTCTTAATCGAATATGGATGTATCATTGTCGTATTGCAAAGAAGAATACCTATTGGAACACTGCACATTTGTTTCCACATGCTCGTTTCGCTTAACAGCAATATTTTGTTGTTTGAAATGTGACTTCAGAGGGTGGGTTGATGCAAGACTACTATAGTGGTTCTCTTTCTTGGCTACAAATACTGAGTATTGAGCAGCTTCATCACTCCGAAGGTTGGTCGGATTAATTACACTTTTCGTTACGTTGTCAGGGTTTGATTCATCAAAGATTGTGATTTGTATTTTGAGTGCGCTGCTGAGAATTGCGGGGACTAGATCGCCAAAACTGCTTTTGTACTCTTTGTTTTCAAAATACTTTTCTATTTCGGAGAGGAACCTATCATCTTTTTAATACTCCGTGAAGGCTTCGTAATCTTCTTTGGAATTGAAGGATTCCTACATTTCTCTATTTTTTATCACCTCTAAGACGTTTTCATCGTTAAGTCTTGTTTGTTTTAATAAGATCCTTTCACCGCGTGAATCATACAATGTCCGTCCGCTAGTGTTGATTGTCTCTTTAATCTCAAATCATTGAGAATGGTGTCGATGTTGGTGTTTCTGGGGAATTGTTGCAAGTTTTCCGTCACCTGCATTGGCATTCGTTCATTGGGTTTATTGTTTTTTTTTGTCTGCAACGCCACCCTCATTTAGATTTTTAAAATGTTCTTCAGTAACACTCATACTGACGTTATCTAAGAATCTGATTGCTAATTCTCGAGTAGCATGGTTTGTATGTTTGGGATATCCTTGCTTCGGTTCTGTTTTTTGTTTTGAAGGTGGGTTACAGCAGAAGAGACCGAACAGAACCAAGGGAAAGCAATTTAGATCGGTGATTGAAGAGAGGCAAAGCTGAGGATGGCTGAACAGTGCTAGATGAAAAAACGGATGGAGGGAGGTAATATATGAGAGGGATTAGCGGGATAAGTAAAGTTGGAGTTTGAGCTGAGGTTAGGGAATGGTAGCGAAAGTGTTTACAAGTGTAAGAAGAAAACAACAGGCTTATAAGCCCAAAATGGGTTACCTTTTGATAGCGAGATGATTAGTTCTGGAGTAGAACGTCTAAGAGCTTCGTGTGCCCTTTCTGTTTTTTTTATAACAACACGAAAGGGAACGGTTTAGCTATTTATCGGCGCTTTATGTAAAACTTATCGAGCCGGGACTTGAACGTTTCGATTGTATTGCTGTTTACAACTTCCGCTGGAAGTTCGTTCCATTCTTCGACCCCGTTATACGTGAAGAAATTGCGCGTGATGTCGAGTGAGAAACGTTTCCCAACGATTTCGTATCCATTGTTCCTAGTCACTCCGTTTGTATCTAGAGTGAAAAGGCTCGCTCGGTCGGCGTTTTCCTTACCCTAGCTAGAGGAAAGAACGGGTGGAGGAGAGTAATAGATGGAAGGGATTGACGGGATAGGTAATGTTGGAGTTTGGGTTGAGGGTAGGGAATGGTAACGAAAATGGGAGTTCGAGGAGAGAATGGGTGGAGGGGGGTAATATATGGGAGGGATTAGCGGAATAGGTAGAGTCGGAGATTGGGCTGAGGTAAGGGAATGGTAGCAAAAGGGAGGGATTGGGGCTGTGCTCAAGCTTTGTTAGACGAATTTGCGTGAGTAGTGCAGAGTGGAGGAGGAGGGTAGGAGAAGAAACGAGCAGGCGCTGAGGGGACGCTATTGCTGCGACCGTGTTGAAAAGTCGTTGCAAGGGAGTTAATTGTGTGGGGATGACAAGGAGTCACTGATTGGTGATTTTTAGTTTGAATTTTAGTTTGGGGGTGACGAGAGGGCGCTAGGATGTGAGTTGAGTGCGAGTAAATGTCCTTTGCTGACGTGTGATAGGGTGATGATACGAGGTGATGGCCATATGCTGGAGGGAAGTACAGGAAGGGAGGAGACCGGAGTAATGATTGCTTGCTTCTGACATTGTTATAGCAAAAGGACTGCATTATATCAACCCTCTGAGGAACGTAACGTGCTACCGTGTTGAAGAATTTGATAATTCCATTTGTTGGCACGGTCATGACGAAGTGTTGTTTATCCAGCAAACTTCGGCGTTTTGGAGTCATGTTTGAGTTTTGTTCGACATTCGGTGCCAGAAGGGCATCGATTCCAGTGCCCTAGAAAGCCTTGACACTCTAATCAAATTTGAAACTTTGCTTCTAGGAGTATTGCGATGTAATGTGATGTTCGTGTAAGAAGTGATTTATTTCAACTTTTTTCCCACCAATGCCGTTTGTGTTCAGTTGTAATATGTTTAGTGTTTGGCATTGGCCTGGGGTTGTTGTGATGACCCAGGAGGTGAGGGTGGGGCCATGGGGTGTAGGGGTGGAGGTGGTGGCGAGGTCGGTTTAGAAGGTGGAGCCTGGGGTAAGATAGTTTGCGCCCCGTGTCGAGGAGCTGCCGCCGACAAGACCGTCGGAGGTACAGGAGATAGACCACCCAGAAGTGGTGGGATTTCGGGTGTTGATGAGGGGGAGACGGTGATATTGTTAATATCTGTTTGTTTGATGTCAATATGAGTTAGGTAGCAGATAAAGCATTGCCACACATTTGACATGTTCCTATTGTTGTGGACACCAGAGCATTGATTTGTGTAATGAGTCCATGTCTCACACTGCACTGGATTGTGCCAACGGAGCGCACGTAAGGGTGCAAAACGCCGTAAGAGCCCGGATGACGTTGACTTCGTTCGAGGTGTCTGACGACCCAACGCCGGTCCGCTCGACGCTTGTTGGCTAGCTCCTTCTTGAACGGCACTCTATTGGGGTGTGCTTGCAAGCAGCTGCAACTCAACATTCTTCATTGTGTTGTGCTGCTTGGACGGCACTCTATTCGGGTGTCCTTGCAAGCAGCTGCAACTCAACATTCTTCATTGTGTTGTGCTGCTTGGACGGCACTCAATTGGGTTGTGCTTGCAAGCGGCTGCAACTCAACATTCTTCATTGTGTTGTGATGCTCTAATCCGCATTTGCAAGCGACTGCACCTCAACATTAATTGCGTTGTGCTGCTTGGACGGCACTCTATTTAGGTGTGCTTGCAAGCGGCTGCAACTCAACATTCTTCATTGTGTTGTGCTGCTCTAATCCGCATTTGCAAGCGGCTGCAACTCAACGTTCTCCATTGGGTTGTGCTGCTCTAATCCGCATTTGCAAGCGGCTGCAACTCAACGTTCTTCATTGGGTTGAGCTGCTCTAATCAGCATTTGCAAGCGGCTGCAACTCAACGTTCTTCATTGGGTTGTGCTGCTCTAATACGCATTTACCTTACCCTGCCTGATTTTTTGTTGACATTCCACATCATTTGTGATGGATTGGCGTATCAGAATAAAAGTAGTCTGAGAAGGAAAGCAATAGTAAAGGAGATAAACATCAGTCAGAGAAGTGAGCAATAGTAGCCTGAGAAAGTGAACCAAAGTAGTCAGAGAAGGAGAGCAATGATCAACAGAGTACACATTTAATAGAGCAGGTAAGCAATAGTAAACCGAGAAGAAGAGCAATAGTAGTCAGAAGAGGAGTTAAATAATAGTCAACGTAGGTGAGCAATAATTGCCAGAGAAGGAGAGCAATAACAGCAGGAGAATTAAAGCAATAGAAGTCAGAGAAGGTGAGCTATGGTAACCCGAATAAAGCAATAGCAGTCACAGAAGAAGGAGAGCAATAGTAGTCTAACAAAAAGAGCAATAGTTGTCATGAAAGGAGAGTAATATTTGTCAGAGACAGAGTGCAATAACAGCCAGAAGTGAGCAATCCTACGAAGGAGAGCAATAGTAATCAGTGAAGAAGAACAATAGCAGCAAAAGAAGGAAAGTAATAGTAGTCAGACAAGGATTTTAAATAGGTATAATGACAGGTTAAAAATTGCAGAAATTTCCCAAAACACACAATATGAACCAGGTCGTTTTCAGCGTGAGTTATTCACAAGACAATATTTGCCACTTAAGTATACTTAATAAGTAGGATTAGTATAATACAGCACCTTTACATTGAACAATCAATGGATATTGTAGGAGGGCAGTCTCTATCCTCATTTATTCAATCTGCCATGACGAAAGAAAGCATTACACTGAACTATTGATTCAAAGATAATTAAGGTCATTAAGTTAGGTCTACAGTCGTTTGAGTAATCATCACAGTATACTGTTTACACTGACTTTTAGTACACATTAAGTATGGTCTACAGTCGATTGAGTAATCATCACAGTATACTGTTTACACTGACCTTTAGAATACATTAAGTTAGGTCTACAGTCGTTTAAGTAATCATCACAGTATACTGTTTACACTGACCTTTAGTATAAAAATTCAGAGTAGACAATGTCTCCATCATGAGAATTTATTTGGCATTTATTCACGCCATTCTTGACACACGAGTCACAAATATTATAACTGAACACAGTCCGAAACATTTTTACAAAGCTATCACGACACTGCATGTTCACAGAATAAGAACACTTCAGTGGCCCATCGAAATTTGGCTTATAGTCAAACAGGTTCCTGTAGGTAAGTGATAGAAGGAAAAGGATGTACATGAAACAGAAATTAATAACAAGTAATTGACATGGTAAATTGCATAAAGTAAATCACGGTTCAAGAAATTCTGCACGCGCAAGTTCAAACAAGTGCAATTTAGTTAAAAAACAATTAGGATTGTGTTGATGAGTTACGGTGAATTCGCCCATTCGTATTGTTACGAAGATTACATATAGTTATTTATAACGATACAGCCATCTTCAATGAAGTTGCCACGAGTCAAAGCTTTGTAAACAAGCACAGTGAAACTGGGGCGAAAACGTTAATGGTGTGACACATTGGGAGAATATCCCATTAACAAGAGAAGCAACGTGTGGTCACGCCTGCTAGCCTGCGAGTGTTCTACTGACACGCTATGGATTAATAATGATAGGTTTTGATTTTGTTTTGTAGGCAGAAGCTTTCACGTTTGTTTATACAGTAAGTCAGGAAGGGACAAATAGGGCTGTAGCATTAAAAACTTGTCAAACAATTATGAATTTTATGTAGGATGCCATTGGATTTAGATAATTTTCCAGCAACAAAAGAGACGTGACCTTTGCAGTTGTCTCCGGTTTACTATTACACCGAGAAACTTTGGAGAGAAATAGTATTCTGAGAAGGTGAAGATTGACAGCACTAGTAGCCCAAGAAGGAGGGCAATAGTGGCCAGAGAAAAACAAGAGAAGCTACTGAAGATCAACAGTAGCCAGAAAAAAGTAATAGAAGTTACAGAAGAGCAATATCAGCCAGATTAAAGTAATTGCAGCCAGAAAATAGATAGTTTCCTAGTGATGGCTACCTCAACTATGAATAATCTCTGTACATCGCTATTATTTGATAAAACAAAGCAGTCTCACTCACAAAGCAAATATCGCCATAACCCAATATCCCGAAAAAATCAAATAACACTTGGATGGACTCCAACTAGAACTAAACCCCGCCCTTTGTTTGGATAATCCTTCCAGATAGCAACGTCTGCCAACAATATTCCACCTAATAACCGATGAAGGTCCTCGAAATAGCTTGTTTACATAAGCCAATCCCAGCTTCCCTCTCAACTCCCCGCCCCAGCGATAGGCCACTCCTTACCTGTGAAGCCGTCTACGTTAAGATTGGGCTGCGACGCCTGGAACTTGTCGCCCACGCGCGTGTTGAGTTCGTAGTAGATAATGGAGCACCAAAAAGCGGGCTCGCAATAAGAGATGGGCTGAGTGTCTGGGAAAGAGGGACCAGGGTTGAGGGCCGCCAGCTCTGAGGAAGGGAGGAGGTGCATGAGGGTAATGAACAGATGAGAAGCGTCGCAGGCTCTTATGAAAACAGGAGCGCAAATATGGGTGCAACAATAGAGTTTACCAGCCGGCGAGGAGGAGACAGAAGTATGGGAGGATTGCCAACCAAAGTAGGGATGACAGAACGACGGGTGCCAGTTATGCAAGCACTCGCCACGGTATAAAATGAATTACCTTTGACCACAATAGAGGTAACAGCTGTAGAGTGAGAGGCCTATCATCACGGACGCCATGCTGTGTAGAGTAAGAGGCCTATCATCACGGACGCTATGTTGTGTAGAGTTAGAGGTCAATTTCTATAGCAAACGACAGTTCTGTGTGTATTAAGAAACTTTTTATTAAGGACGTCATGCTGTGTAGAGTAAAAGGTCAATCACTATTACAGACGCCAGCTCTGTGTGTATTATGAAGCCTTTTATTACGGACGCCACGCTGTGTTAAGTAGATTAGAGTGGTGAGGCTTTCTAGCGCACGGGAGTCATTGTCCTTCTGGCCCCGAATGTCAAACCAGCAAACAGTGCCGCATCATGTTAGTCTTTGTTTCTATTATTTTAATGTTTGCAAACGTCTATGGTATGTACGGGTGCTACAGGAGGTACAGGAACTCCTTAGGTACTGAGGCCATATGGTCCCAGGACTCCGTGGATGGCAGTAAGGAGGAATAACACACTACCTGATCTGTTTCATAGCCCCAAGGATCCGCAGTAGTCCTTTCGGTGCTGGGCTACGCGCTTTAACGCCTGCTGAGGGGGAAGATGAAGAAAAGACAGAAAACGGGGATCCCATGCATGAGATCTACACTAGGTGTAGGGAATTTCACGCATGAGAACATCAAGAATGGAAAGAAGAAGAAGGAATAGTCGTAGAAGAAGGTTGCATGAAAGAAAGAGCGCAACTTGGCTGATATTTGCCACCCGAAAGGAGAATAGTTTGAACCGGTATGAGTATGTTTGAGTGTGCGTGTCTGTGTGTGCATTCGTCTGTACGTGTTTGTGTGCAACGACTATTAGGAGAGTTGTTAAGAAGGAGTCTGAGACAAGTTAAAGGAAATTTGAACTAAACGTAAGATGCAAATGAGGTGAATACAAGGTAAACCAATCAGGATGGGGGAGAAAAGGAGATAGTGAAGAGTGAAAAAGAGGGGAGTCTGAAGGGAAATAAGATGTTCACCCCCCTGGTTGGGCCGCGAATCCGTGCGGCCCGTGAACCTAACAGATGCCTAGTAAAGGGGGAGGGGGGCTGTGTAGAGTAAGACCTATCATTATTGCAGATGCCAGCTGTGTGCAGAGTTTTAGAGACCTAGCGTTATCACGGATACCAGGCTGTGTAAAGTTATAGGCCTATAATTATCACGGACGCACGGTCTGTATAGAGTAAGAGGCCTATCATTATCACGGACGCTAAGCTTTATTAAGCTAGAGGCCTATCAGTATCACATACGCCAGCTCTGTGTAGAGTAAAAGGTCAATCATTATTGCGGACGCCAGCTCTGTGTGAGTAAAAGGTCAATCATTATTGCGGACGCCAGCTCTGTGTAGAGTTAAGGGCTAATCACTATTACGAGCGCCAGCTCTGTTTAGAGTTGACGGCCAATCATTATTACGAGCGCCAGCTCTGTGTAGAGTTGGAGGCTAATTATTATTACGAGCGCCAGCTCTGTGTAGAGTTAACGGCCAATCACTATTACGAGCGCCAGCTCTGTGTAGAGTTAACGGC
>SDVV010015505.1:0-14506 GCA_016164225.1 Gammarus roeselii | reverse complement strand
AATGAGGCGGTCCATGACCTGCTTTGGTGGCATTAGGAGCAGCGCCACAACAGAGTTCTCTCACTGAGGCGGTAATGAGGCGGTCCATGACCTGCTTTAGTGGCATTAGGAGCAGCGCCACAACAGAGTTCTCTTACTGAGGCGGTAATGAGGCGGTCCATGATCTGCTTTGGTGGCATTAAGAGCAGCGCCACAACAGAGTTCTCTCACTGAGGCGGTAATGAGGCGGTCCATGACCTGCTTTGTTGGCATTAGGAGCAGCGCCACAACAGAGTTCTCTCCTTGAGGCGGTAATGAGGCGGTCCATGACCTGCGTTGGTGGCATTAGGAGCAGCGCCACAACAGAGTTCTCTCACTGGGGCGGTAATGAGGCGGTCCATGACCTGCTTTGGTGGCATTAGGAGCAGCGCCACAACAGAGTTCTCTCACTGAGGCGGTATTGCGCTCAAACAGGGACTGACTGACGAAGGCCTAATGTAGTAGAGTCTCTGTGTTAGGACTTACTTGATAAAGGTTCAATGTAGGACAAACGCCAAAACTGGATTTAAGATTCGGAATGGCTGGATTAGGCATAACTTATTATGATGTGGTATGCCTGTAGAAGTGATAAGCTGGATGTAAGTGCAGTAGTCGCTGGGTTGTGTCTCACTTGATAAGATACTGAGTTGAACTGGAGAAAACTCAAACAGAGTTAACATTGCGACTGACAGAGTTAAGACGATTAGGCCTTATTTCCTTGGTGTTTTGTTGAATGTTCATAGTGAGATTCTTTATTATAAGATCAATACTTTGTCCTGGTTAAAAACACCACGGTCACGTTAAACAAACCCGCCTACTCTACAACTGTGATGTGTACGATCGCATGTTGCATAAAAGCCTCGACAGTTCATGATTCCACCAAACATCCAATCGTACGTTCATCAAACTAAGTGTATTGACTGTGAACCTGGCATTTCTTGTTTTCTTCATATTTATACAAACGTGTTGTGATAGCGAGAGCGGCTTGTGATGATTCCTCTTACGGTGGGAGCACTTCATCAGTCACTAGTACACGTCACTCTGATCATTTATTACTTCAGATCAAGAAAGGATTCCAAAGAAGGAAGGAAAAAACTTTTTATTTCTAAAGTATGGGTCTGGTATTGGACAATTTGTCATCGCAAAAGTAACATAACACATTTTACCATTTAACATACACATTTGGTCTAAATTATGGAAATCGTGTGTCCCACCCCTCCCTTCCCCACACCACCCTAATCCCACAACCGTCGACCCCAGCACGTCTGCTGCCACTGATGTGCCATGTAACCGTTATGGGCCATTGCACGCGTGGACGGTAATTGCTAGGGCACTTTTCCTTGAAGCAGTCAGGGTTCAGCGGGCGCTGATTCCTATGAGGTTGAGCCTGCCCGGCCTCACGGCATGCGTGGGTTCATGCCGTTCGAATGTGTATTAATGCCATACTGTCATTACACAAACTTCTGATCGACGCCTTGTCGTGTTCGTGTCATGGTTGTCCGTTTCTTATTCTGTTCATTTTCTGATTACCAAGAAGAATTCAGATCATTTTATAGATCTGTCCGTATAACAGTGTGGGTTGATTCTCTGACGATTTCACAATGAATCTGTCCGTATAACAGTGTGGGTTGATTCTCTGACGATCTCACTATGGATCCGTCCGTATAACAGTGTGAGTTGATTCTCTGACGATTTCACTATGGATCTGTCCGTATAACAGTGAGGTTGATTCTGTGACGATTTCACTATGGATATGTCCGTATAACAGTGTGAGTTGATTCTCTGACGATTTTACAATGGATCTGTCCGGTAAACAGTGTGGGTTGATTCTCTGACGATATCACTATGGATCTGTCCGGTAAACAGTGTGGGTTGATTCTCTGACGATATCAATATGGATCTGCCCGTATAACCGTGTGGGTTGATTCTCTGACGATTTCACTACGGATCTGTCCGTATAACAGTGTGGGTTAATTCGCTGACGATATCACTAAGGATCTGTCCGTATAACAGTGTGGGTTGATTCTCTGACGATTTCACAGTGGATCTGTCCGTATAACAGTGTGGGTTGATTCTCGGACGATTTCACAATAGATCTGTGCGTATAACAGTGTGGGTTGATTCTCTGACGATATCACTATGGATTTGTCCGTATAACAGTGTGGGTTGATTCTCTGACGATTTCACAATGGATCTGTCCGTGTGACAGTGTGGGTTGATTCTCTGACAATTTCACAATGGATCTGTCCGTGTAACAGTGTGGGTTGATTCTCTGACGATTTCACAATGAATCTGTCCGTATAACAGTGTGGGTTGATTCTCTGACGATTTCACAATGGATCTGTCCTTATAACAGTGGGGTTGATTCTCTGACGATTTGCAATGGATCTGTCCGTGTAACGGTGTGGGTTGATTCTCTGACGATTTCACAATGGATCTGTCCGTATAACGGTGTGGGTTGATTCTCTGACGATTTCACAATGGATCTGTCCGTATAACAGTGTGAGTTTATTCTCTGACGATTTCACTATTCGATTGCCATTTTCTCGGGTTCGGCGTCAGAAATCTCATGCTATCTATCAGAGCGATATTCAACAAGACTTTCGTATCTGAACCAATACCCATTTTTTGTTACGAATACCTACTTATTCATCAATCACTACGCCCTTGAATTCACAGATGACCCAGAGATTATTTGAAATTTCATAGTAGAATTATTTTCTTAGGTTTAACTGAGCTGTGTATTTGTTCTCTACAATAAGCATTTTGTGCTATGTGGAATATGATAATAATTGAAAAAAAAGCCTATTAATGCTTTGAAACTGATTCTAGTAGCTGTCTTAGATATTGCAAATGTATGTCCGTTTATACATCGACCCAATATATTTTTGGGATTTATATTTGCGAAAAGGTTCAACAAGACGGCACATAACTTTTTTCCCCGGCTATCCTCGTTGGAACTTTCCCTCTTCTATCCCCGTCGGTACTCGTCGGTACTTTCCCCCTTTGACCCTCGTCAGTATTCATCGGTACGTTTTCCGTCTACCCTCGTCGGTACTTTCCCCCTTCTACCCTCGTCGGTACTTTCACCCCCAAGACGACGAGGATGCTCACATCAGTCCGACGATTTGATACAGAAAAGCTCCACATTGATTCTGCAATACAAGGGCTTCAATTATTCCACTAACTCTTATAACTGTCATTTCTGCGTACAAAATGGATGTTTTGTTCTGTTAATGTCAATATTATCCAATACAATAGTATTCATATTATTATTATTTGTATCATTCCCACCCCCCCCTCCCTTCATTCCCCCTGCTCTCGATAACCCCTTCATCGAGATGTGATTGCTGGTGAATCCTCTTTCCCGATGGAATAAACATCCTACCTCCCACTCCGAGGTGGCCCGGGACTTTGATGTCCCTCTATTGCTAAAGTATTCATGGGTTTGGTCGTCATCCCTGCCCAGAGTTCAGCAAAGGCCAGCATCAAGGCGAACTGCGGCTTACACCCTCTACAGTTAGCGACGGCCTCAGCGTTCTGTGCTGCAGACTCTGCACAGCTCCTTCACACTCCTCTGCGTTTACTACGCACAGTTTCCACCTCTGCACTCAGCAGACTCTGCGCAGGGCCTGCGCGGCTGGTGTGTTCTAGGGGCTCCCTACAAGTATTCTGTTGTGTTCCTCCGGCAAAAGAATAACACAAGGTCATGTATGATACTACCTTTTTTTTGTCAATATTCCTAATATTTGCATTAATGTTTTCGGTCATCGCAAAACATTTGTCAATGAGTGGGAGCAAACTAATTTTAAAAATAATACCACTAATGTGCAGATGCTCTGTTTGAAGTTACTTCGTAGCTTCCTAGCGATTGTCGTTTTGAGATTGCCTTGCAGTTAATTACGCAGCCTTTAAGTCAAATGCTGTGTCTCTGTTCCCTTTGCCGTAGATATTGCACAATAGATGTGATGGTTGTAATGTCCGCCCAAGAGCTGGCGCCGATTTACCCTTAACAGTCAACATCGGGGGATGTTAGCCCGATTTTCAGCGGAGGTGTACCCGTAACAGTCTACATCAGAGGATGTTGGCCCAACTTTCAGCGGCGGTGTACCCGTAACAGTCAACATCAGAGGATGATAGCCCAACTTTCAGCAGCGGTGTACCCGTAACAGTCAACATCAGGGGATGTAAGCCCACCTTTCAGCGGAGGTGTACCCGTAACAGTCAACATCAGGGGATGCTAGCCCAACTTTCAGCGACGGTGTACCCGTAACAGTCAACATCAGGGGATGTTAGCCCAACTTTCAGCAGTGGTGTACCCGTAACAGTCAACATCAGGGAATATTAGCTCAACTTTCAGCGGCGGTGTAACCGTAACAGTCAACATCAGGGGATGTTAGCCCAACTTTCAGCAGTGGTGTACCCGTAACAGTCAACATCAGGGAACATTAGCTCAACTTTCAGCGACGGTGTACCCGTAACAGTCAACATCAGGGGATGTTAGCCCAACTTTCAGCAGTGGTGTACCCGTAACAGTCAACATCAGGGAATATTAGCTCAACTTTCAGCGGCGGTGTAACCGTAACAGTCAACATCAGGGAATGTTAGCCCATCTTTCAGCGGCGGTGTACCCGTAACAGTCAACATCAGGGGATGTTAGCCCAACTTTCAGCGGCGGTGTACCCCTCGAAGTCAACGTCCGTCGATGTTCATTCAATAATGACGGGCGATGCTCACCCAATAGCCAGCGGCGATGTTTACCCAACACTGTTCGGCGGTGTTCATCCAATAGTCGGCGACGGTGTTTACCCAACACTGGTCGGCGGTGTTCATCCAATAGTCGGCGACGGTGTTTGCTGAACAGTCAAGGGCCCAGAAGTCGGCAATAATGTACACCCAATAGTCTACGTCGATGTTCACCCATTAATCATCGGAGGTATTTGCCCAATTGTCGACGACGTTTTTCACCCAATATTCACTCGCGATGTTCATCCAATATTTATCGGTGTGATGGCCCGATATTCAGCAGGGTTATTCGCCCAGTTGTCGACGGCAACGTACTCGTTATCAACACCGCTCTATGATGCACTTTAGCCGCTGTGATGAGCTCGCTAAGCCGCCCCGGCTCTAATTAGCATGAGCACCAATAATTAGCCTGATCAGTTTATCGTCAATAATTGGATGGAAATATTATAATTATTAGAGTAATCTCGTAGAGGGCCTCACACAAGCGAGGCCTCTGGTTCAGTGAGGCTCATGAGTACAAGTACTGTTCATTTCACAAGCGTCGTGTTAGGGTTGACTTCAACGAAAGCTTGATTTGTCTCGTTGAATCTCAACTCATGTTGACATAAGACTGATCTGCTCACGAACCTTCGCAAGACGAAAACCTCTGGAAGTACTCGTTTAATCCATCGGCTCCCAATTACTACATGAAGAAAAATCAGGGATAAAATGTAACGATATCCGTCCAAGACGAGCGATCAGAATTTGTGGTAGAGAAAGTTCTTCTGTATTGGACCTCAAGGTCTTAAACGTCATCTCTTTATTCACGGGAGTAGATATGTTGGCATTACAAGACAATACTATTTGTTTTGACAGTGAACCTGTATAAGCGTTGACATTGATTACGGCTTCGTCGCGTGGTAAGACGAACGTTGAGAACAATTCTCAATAAACCAGAGTAGAATAATGAGATGGTAGTGTTCAACTAGGGCTCCTTTGAGGTTCTAGGACGGGGTGGAGCTAGTCCACCTCAACTGCTGGATGAGTAAAAAATACACCAAATAACGCAGCAGCCTTTTTTTGTTAATTTCATCTATGTTTTCTTGCTTTATACATGTTTTTTGTTTGTATTGCTGGTTGCAGGGAAGCTGCCACATGATGGCCTTTTTTCACCCACGGTGCATATGGGCTGGCTTTTAACCATTCAAAAGACCGGCGAGAATGCCTTACTCGAGGTCAGGTAGGCTCGAACTTACAACCTCCAGCTCCCAATGGAAGTTGGTTGTGAGGAAAGCCCGACCGGCAACCCACTCGGCCACCGACCTGGGGAATGCATTGTTGCCTTTAAAGCAGTTCTATGGAAAGCACTTTTGTCGTTCTGTAGACACAGCATCGTCGCAAATTTTCCTTTCACTGTCAAGAACCCTCGGGTCTTCAATCAGAGCTTCTAACATTAACAAATTCATTTTTCGTGGGATCACGCCCATCTATGCAGCTGATGCCACCCCTCGCGCATACGAAATACTAACAGTTGATTGTGTTGCTGACTCATCAAATTAGAAGGTCAAGTCCTATCTTGTTCCACGTAGATCAAAACGAAGGAGGATAGTTCAATGGACAGCGCACATCAACGAGTAGCCTTGGCAATCTCTCAATCATCAATAGTAGCCATGGCCATCTCTCAATCATCAATAGTAGCCATGGCCATCTCTCAATCATGAAGGATGAAAGGATGTTCTAGTACATGCACGTGTAGGAGAGCCAGGCAGTCACTGGCTTGTGATGACTGCTATGTGACAAGCGTGGGCCTTCCACTTGGATACACAAGTTTACCAAACACAATTCAGACTGTGACAAATTCGACAGTTGATCATTAGTGAATGAAGCCTTCCCCACCCCGGCAGGTGAGTAGCTTCCATGACGTCAGTTGCATATGCTGACACAAGGGAAAACCCGAGACTTGCAGTGGTATATATAAAACATACAACCACTCGGTTGCGAGTCCATCGCGGATACCATCACACACACAGTATCGAAACTACAAGGAGGTACACGCATCGAGATTTTTTCAATTCATTTGAATAACCAAATTGTCGCATGACGTCAAAATGCTGGCTGAGATAATGTTCCATTGGTGCCCTCCAATGCATGCGACTGACTTAAAGCTATACCAACGGTGGAAGATGACTTCCGTGGCAGGTACTATCCAGACTTCATGTGTTTTACTCAGTTATTCAAATATCATTCATTCGATGTAGTTGTTGATCTGTGACACCTGGAGATCTTGACCAACCTCAGGCATCAACAATTGGTATTCATATTTCTTTAATGGTGAAGAAGACGCGCTGCAACATCTCGCAGTGCACTAGAGATGATGTCCTCTAACTGCTTTGCTCTCTAGTGTTTTTGTGAGAATCTTTTATCAAATGTCTTGTCAGAAACACGGCTATGATGATTTTCTTGCAGTTCTTTATTCTTTATTCCTAGTTCTTTATTCCTATCAAACACCGGCTAATATTCATGTTCATACAAAATTATCGTATTGTCTTCGCTCCAGTAATGCTTGTCAAATACCGTCCCTAACACAGTCCTCTCGTTGCAGGTGAGTGTCCGCACCAGTGTGGGACTATCATGGATACATTGCTTCGACCCGCTGTTGCTCCATAATGTGAGTATTGCCCGGACCCGCATCCTAGAGTTGGCAACAGGGTGGGGAGTTCCTACCCTGACATTCCCTACCTCTACAGCAGTTGGCAACAGGGTGGGGAGTTCCTACCCTGGCATTCCCTACCCCTACAGCAGTTGGCAACAGGGTGGGGAGTTCCTACCCTGACATTCCCCACCCCTACAGCAGTTGGCAACAGGGTGGGGAGTTCCTACCCTGGCATTCCCTACCCCTACAGCAGTTGGCAACAGGGTGGGAATTGCCTACCCTGGAATTCCCTACCCGTACAGGAGTTGGAAACATAGGAGTGAGTTCCTCATTGATTCAGACTGCCTCACTGGCAGAGACACATAAATTTTTCCCATATACTGTAGGCTCAATTTTTTTCCTTGTAATTGAATTGTAATTAATTCGATATTCAATCAGTTGTGACTCCTATCAACATGAGTTTGCTGACGGTATGCGTCATAACTATATTTTGTTCATCTGCTTGCTTGATATCCCTGAACAGACTCTGATATGAGCAAAGTCAATGCATTGCTAGGATGACTCGTGGTGGCCAAGAGCTACCCCTGTTTTCTTCTACGAGGATTTGCTATATTTTGTCTCAGCCACCCCGATGAGCCTCGCAGTGTCAGCCTCAAAAACTTGCTTCTGAGGCTTACACTCCGTATCCATCATTCCTTTTACCAATCGTTGCATGCAGCAGCGCATGAGTCTGGGCTACCTTTACTGGTCATCGACGAAGCGCTTGGAATTAAGAGGTCGAACGCTTTGTTTTTCATTTCCACATGCTCGATAAAAGTAAAGGGAAGAGTTTTGGTCCGGCAGGTAATGGAAAGAGAACTGTGCCATGTCTAACCACTGCTAGGGTTTTTGTCGATGCCCCAGACAACTGGGCGGCGAGATCAAGAAGGCAGCGAGATCACGCGATGATAAAATTCGTTCAACAACGACAAAAGGATAATAATATAATAAATAATAATCAATTACTGCTGGACTGGGAAATTATTTGAACCCTCTTTTTGAACAGTATACCAAATTTCGTCTCAAATTATCATGTTACCACTGCAACGAACGACAGCATAGATTTCTACAGTTGAATTCAACTCTATACTCAAAAAGACAGCAGATCTAGTTTATTTTTCAAGTCATCCATGGAGTTTTTACACATTTTTTATCATTAGATTCAGATTTTATTGACCTGTGGCATTTGATTAGAGGAATAAAATAAGAATATGTTATTACTTCGTAATAACTCCAGCTCCTTTATTTGTTGTATCAATTCGGCTGTTTAACCTTATAACTGTTTCGACTGTGTTTCAACCGGTTTAAATTCCAGCTCCTCTGTTTGTTGCATCAGGTTCGATAAATAGATTTCAAAACTGTTTCTACTGCGTCTCAACTAGTAAGGGGAGCACCAGCAGCACCAACTTCCCAGGTAAAGAGTTGAGGTTTGGTAAGATCGACCAACCTTCTGGACAGCCAAAATTCTACAGGTACCCAGCGCAAGAGGGGCTCCAAAGAGATGAATATAATATTCTGGCGGTCTCGTGAATACAATCCGTAACGGGCACTGCCCGTTGTTGGGCTAATTTATCTAAAGGGACTTTGCTCCCTACCACCATCCACCTCCTGAACAGGGTTAGTTGTACCACCGTCTGCCATCCGAACAGGGTACTTCCTACCGCTATCCGCCCGCAAATAGTGTCCTCCCAACCACCATCCGTCCCCCCAACAGAGTCCTCCTAACAACCAATCGTCCCCCAAGCAGGGTCCTCCGTACCACCATTCGACCCCCGAACATGGTCCTCCCTACCACCATTCGCCCCCCGAACAGGGTCCTCCCTGCCACCATTTGCCTCCCGAACAGGGTTCTCCCTACCACCATCCGTCCCCAGAACAGGGTCCTCCCAAACACCATTCGCCCCCCGAACAGGGTCCTCAGATTGGCCGTAATCCATCAACACTCCATCGAAGCTAACAGCGTTACGGGCCATTTTGGCGAGTAAGGCCCGGCAATGCATCATGGCTGGTCTGTGGAGCTCAGAGTGGGGCCAAGAATAGATCTGTTGGGCCATTTGGCCGAACTTTGAGCTTATTAGCCAGGTAATCCTGTTCTTGGTTCAGTGACTTCAGTTTTAAGTCTACGTATTGTGTGCTAGTGTCTGGTGGAATATTTAATTCGAACAGTGGGATCGACTCTAATTATTGGTGTAGTTTATATATATTTTTATGTAAAGCAACTCACCAGCAAATCGATAAGCAGTATCACAACAAATAGGATAAAAATGAGTAGAGATCTTTCACCTTCCATCACCTCCTTACAAATATGATCACTTTCAGTATTTTCAGTTAGATCTCATCCTCTCATATCCATCTATTCCTTCTCATATTAACTACATTGAATTAACTTCGCGTTATTACCAATCAACAGTTATTGTAATCGTCGTATGTTGGTACAGATTCTCAGGTCGAATGTGAATTGCGTATCCATGACCTGTCAGGTGGAACACCAGACGTCAACTGCTATGGTATCCGTGTCAGATTCGCTAGCGAGAGGTTTTGTCTTACTCACCTGGAGTCTCGGTTTTGCACTGTGTCAGCATAAGCAACAGGCGTCATGGCAGCTACGCTCACCCCGGGGTGGGGAAGGTGGCATACGCTGAAGATCTTCCGTCAGATGGCGCTCCGTCTGTAGTATGTTGGCTAACCCTGCATTGGTGTGAAGCAGGCGCATGTTTGTGTCTAGCTGGCAACATGGACCAGTGATTGATTGGCTCTCCCTTCCCCGTGCATGTGCCTGTCGGACCTTTTAAAGCCTTTATAGACAAATGAATCCTAATCCAGCAGTCATAATTGCTACTATAATTGCATACGTTGAGTTTATTTTTTAATATGAAAGTGTGACATTTTTATGATAGATAATCTGACGCTCCCTCGCGCGACCAACACCTTTCGTTTGTTAGGTAAAGAGCAAACGTGATTACATTTAGTATAGAGGATCAGAACACGTTGTTCTTGAATTCCCAATGACGAAGTTAGATGCACAATAATCAATGAACAAAGGGAGTAAGTTCTAACTATGAAATAACATTCAACAGGACTACTTGCATAAATGTAAGGTGATTTTAATAGCATCCAACTCTGGCATCCGACTGAATAAATTCCACCTGGTTTGTGTTGGCAACGCGAGAGCAAGGGTTAATTAGGGCTTGAATTATTAATCGGAAATTCGTTGAATACCAAAGGCTTTGTAATCTGCTGTGCAGTATATTATTAGGGCTTCATTGTATATAAATAATTAACTAGAGAGTCAATCATTAAGATAAATTTCGTTATTTGCACCTGATCACTATTTGATGTTCTTTTGCACCGTTTTCAAGGGGGTTTGCGTCCCTTGTTAGCGTGCGGCTGCAAACCAATAACTGTTATGCTAGAAATCACAGTTATGAGTGCACACGAAGTTCCCATTCCTAATGTATTCCTACCCCTCTTCATTTTAGTTAGATAGTAGGCAACGCACGACATTCAGAGGATGGAAACTTGGAAGTGCGTCGTCTGCGCTTCTGGGTGTCTTGATTCTGGACCAAACTGTTTCCCTGCGTAATAAAATGTGTAGACTTGTTGTTCAATTATTATTTTCCCAATATGATAACACTACCCGTAGTTATTCCCGTCCCAGGAATTAAGACCACTCAGCGGTCATCAAATCCACCTAGTGTTGTTGTTCTTGTCATTGGGGTCGTCACTGTCACGATCATTGGGATCTGTACTGTCACGATCATTGCGGTCTGTACAGTCACGATCATTGAGGTCTGTACTGCCACGATCATTGCGGTCTGTACAGTCACGATCATTGGGGTCTGTACTGTCACGATCATTGGGGTCTGCACTGTCAAGATCATTGCGGTCTGTACTGTCCCGATTATTGCGGTCTGTACAATCACGATCACTGGTTTATCATTCGGTAGAAATAAATGTTCAAATTAATTGCTTCATAAGTATCTTTTTGTGCCTATAATCGTGCTGGGACACGATCACGGGAGTTACGCATTCGTGTTCGTAGCTCCGTATACTTAATATCACTGTTGCCCTGCTGAGAGGCATACCAGGGGTTAAACAGTTCCCACTGCCTTTCTCGTGTATGACGCCGCATTCAGAATCCCCTCACAGCTCCTCCTTCGTTTTCAAATATACTCCTTCCTCCATACACATGTCTTCAAACAGTTTACAGTACCCCCTACACCAGTTTCATTCCTACACATGTCTTCAAACAGTTTACAGTACCCTCTACACCAGTTTCATTCCTACACATGTCTTCAACAGCTTCCTCCCTACACATGTCTTCAAACAGTTTACAGTACCCCCTACACCAGTTGCATCCCTACACATGTCTTCAAGCAGCTTCCTCCCTACACGTGTCGTCGAACAGCTTTCTTCCTACACATGTCTTCAAACAGCTTCCTCCCTTCGCGTGTCTTCAATTAAACAGCTTGCTTCCGACCTACACATGTCTTCAAAACGTTTACAGTACCACCTAAACAAGTTCGAAAGGAATTATTCAATAACATACGTTTTCTCCACATGCTAATACATTGTTTCAGCCGCGTTTCCATTTCTTTAAGTTTCCCTATCACTCTAATTCCGATCATTTCCCCTCTTCACTGAGCGTCCTCCCCTCACCCATCTGTTTCAAATCTACCGGGGTGGTAGATGAGGTACTGACGAAGGGGGGATGTACCTCTGTTAAGGGGGAAATGTTGGGAATAGATGTGTGGAAAATAAGTCATCCCCCTTATGTCCTCTGCCCCGTCTACCTCCTCCCACTCATTATGCTGCCCCGCTCTGTTCTATATCTCCCCACCCTCCCCCATGCGTCCCCTCTCCACCGAAAATGACCGATTCCATGATACTTTCTCCCGATCCCCGCTCGGTATCTCTCCTCACCTGTGTTATATCGGCCTATTATGTCTTCTCCCCTCCCTTCTGACCTCCCTCTCCTAATAATTGTGACTCCTCCAACACCATTATGACCTCCATTTCCTCATAATTATGACTTCGCCCACTCCATTATGACCTCCCTCTCCTCATAATTGTGACTTCTCCCACTCCATTATGACCTCCCCCTCCTCATAATTATGACTTTGCCCACTCCATTATGACCTCCCCACGTTATGACTTCTCCTCATCTCAACCTTATGTTCTCCTTCTTCTTTTGCCCTTCCTCAAGCCATGGTTTCCTCCAACCTTAGCTGCCCCCCCCCATTGGCATGTCCTCTCCCACTTCCCGATATGCCCCCTCCTTATGTCCTCTCCTCATATCTGTTATGCCACCTCTTCGTTATGTCCTCTCCCCTTCACTCGTATGCCCTCTTCCCCAATGTCCTCTACGCCTGTATGTACTTTACTCCTCCCCTTAATATTCCCCTCCTCTTTACGTCCCCTTTATATCCCTTTCCCGCTATGTCTTCCCTCCCTTCTTTATGTCCTCTCCTCCCTTCCTCAAGTCCTCCTCCACTTTTGTACTTCTCCCGTATTATCCTCAACCCCTTTCGCTTGCATTCCCCCCGTATAATAATCTTCCCCCCACCTCCTTACCCCCCCCCCCCCGTCATTAGCGCCATGAGGGGCATTAGTGTCCAAATGCCTCTGCCATGACTGCTCACTGCGGCGGTGAAGAGACACGAGACACGTCAGTTCAGCTCAATGAGAGTGTCTCACTCCGTTGGCTCGTGATGAAGAGTCTTCTATCCCAGAGGATGAGACATGTCGATCATTGTTGTTACGTCTCACTTAATCTTCTCATCGTTGTCTCGTTAGCAAGGTTTATGTCTCACTCAATCTTCTCATCGTTGTCTCGTTAGCAAGGTTTGTGCCTCTCTCAATCTTCTAATCGTTGTCTCGTTAGCAAGGTTTATGTCTCGCTCCCTCGTCTCATCGTTGTCTCGTTAGCAAGGCTTGAAGCGCTCACTCGTCTCATCGTTGTCTCGTTAGCAAGGTTTATGTCTCACTCACTCGTCTCATCGCTGACTCGTTAGTAAGGTTTATGACTCGCTCACTTGTCTCATTGTTGTCTCGTCGGCAAGGCTTGTGTTTCACTCACTCGTCTCATCGTTGTCTCGTTAGCAAGGTTAGTGTCTCACTCACTCGTCTCATCGTTGTCTCGTTAGTAAGGTTTATGTCTCGCTCTATCGTCTCATCGTTGTCTCGTTAGCAAGGTTAGTAGCCTTCACTCGTCTCATCGTTGTCTCGTTAGCAAGGTTTATGTCTCACTCATTCGTCCCATTGTTGTCTCGTTAGCAAGGTTTATGTCTCACTCATTCGTCCCATCATTGTCTCGTTAGCAAGGTTTATGTCTCGCTCACTCGCATCATCGCTGTCTCGTTAGCAAGGTTAGTAGTCCTCACTCGTCTCATCGTTGTCTCGTTAGTAGGGTTTATGTCTCACTCACTCGTCTCATCGTTGACTCGTTTGCAAGGTTGGTGTCTCACTCACTCGTCTCATCGTTGTCTCGTTAGTAAGGTTTATGTCTCGCTCACTCGTCTCATCGTCGTCTCGTTAGCAAATGTTCGTAACGCTCCCTCGTCTCATCGTCGTCTCGTTAGCAAGGTTAGTAGCCCTCCCTCGTCTCATCGTCGTCTCGTTAGCAAGTTAGTATCGCCATGAGTTACATGGAGGAGGTCAGAGTAAGCGATAGGCTCGTCATATCCAAGCTGATAAGAACAGGAATTACCAGATGTGCCCCCCTTTGCAATAGGGTAAGAAAGTGACACGAATATCCGCATCGATAATTTTACATTTGTAAATATTTTCTTTCATTTTATCCATAAACATCTTCCTTCTCCTATGAAGGAAGTTTTAACTACTTTGGAACGGTGATGATAGTAAATTGAAATGGGAAATTTTTAATATGTTAGCAAATTGCAGTTGTGCTGGTTTTGGATATTATCAGTTGATCAAACGACGGACAAAACAAGATGAAATAACCTGTGAGAGTAACTCTCGAATAATAAGGTATTATAGCCGACCAACAAACTGTGTTGTAAACAAAGACGTAAGCATACATATATACATATCGGTATACATATATATATA
>SDVV010015504.1:0-14506 GCA_016164225.1 Gammarus roeselii | reverse complement strand
GATGGACGGTAACATGAGTCTCAGTACACAGCGCGATGGACGGTAGCATGAGTCTCAGTACACAGCGCGATGGACGGTAACATGTGTCTCAGTACACACAGCGCGATGGACGGTAACATGAGTCTCAGTACACAGCGCGATGGACGGTAACATGTGTCTTAGTACACACAGCGCGATGGACGGTAACATGAGTCTCAGTACACAGCGCGATGGACGGTAACATGTGTCTCAGTACACAGCGCGATGGACGGTAACATGAGTCTCAGCACACAGCGCGATGGACGGTAGCATGAGTCTCAGTACACAGCGCGATGGACGGTAACATGTGTCTTAGTACACACAGCGCGATGGACGGTAACATGAGTCTCAGTACACAGCGCGATGTGACAGGTCTGTTCCTGCCAGTTCACACCACGTAATTTACAGAAATGACTCCAGCACGTCAACATCATCACATCCTAATGAAATGACTCCTTTTCCCTAACGCCTCTGGCGGGAAGAAGGATCCACTGAGCTGTGCTCGTCGCAGCTTCTCGGGAACCTTGGCAACCCGGAAAAATCTTGCCAAGCAGGGTTGTCCAGCAGGAGCCCCTCCCATGACTGCATGAGCTCGCTTCACTCTCACCTCATCTGCATGAAGGGCATCGGGGAGACTGGTTCAACTCAGGTGAAATTTGAAACAGACTTCGCATCGCCCTACACGGAGAGAGAAGAGAGTTTGTCGCGCGGCCCTTCACGGAGAGAGAAGAGAGTTCGTTGCTCAGCCCTTCACGGAGAGAGAAGAGAGTTCGCTGCTCGACCCTTCACGGAGAGAGAAGAGAGTTTGTCGTGCGGCCCTTCACGGAGAGAGAAGAGAGTTCGTTGCTCAGCCCTTCACGGAGAGAGGAGAGAGTTCGCTGCTCGACCCTTCACGGATCAAGAAGAGAGTTCGTTGCTCGGCTCTTCACGGAGAGAGAAGAGAGTTCGCTGCTCGGCCCTTCATGGAGAGAGAAAAGAGTTCGTTGCTCGGCCCTTCACAGAGAGAGAAGAGGGGAGAGAGTTCGTTGCTCGGCCCTCCACGGAAAGAGAAGAGAGTTTGTTGTTTGGCCCTTCATGGAGAGAGAAGAGAGTTCGTGGCGGCCCTTCACGGCGAGAGAAGAGAGTTCGCTGCTCGGCCCTTCACGGAGAGAGCAGAGTTCGTTGCTCGGCCCTTCACGGAGAGAGAAGAGAGTTTGTTGCTCGGCACTTCATGGAGAGAGAAGAGAGTTCGTGGCTTGGCCCTTCATGGAAAGAGAAGACAGTTCGTTGCTCGGCTCTTCACGGAGAGAGAAGAGAGAAGAGAGTTCGTTGCCCGGACCTTCACGGAGAGAAAAGAGAGTTTGCTGCTCGGCACTTCATGAAGAGAGAAGAGAGTTTGTGGCTCGGCCCTTCATGGAGAGAGAAGAGAGTTCGTTGCTCGACCCTTCACGGAGAGAGAAGAGAGTTCGTTGCTCGGCCCTTCACGGAGAGAGAAGAGAGTTCGGTGCTCAGCCCTTCACGGAGAGAGAAGAGAGTTCGCTGCTCGGCCCTTCAGGGAGAGAGAAGAGAGTTCGTTGCTCGGCCCTTCACGGAGAGAGAAATGAGATTGTTGCTCGGCCCTTCATGGAGAGAGAAGAGAGTTTGTTACTCGGCCCTTCACGGAGAGAGAAGAGGGAAGAGAGTTCGCTGCTCGGCTCTTCACGGAGAGAGAAGAGATTTTGTTGCTCGGCTCTTCATGGAAAGAGAAGAGAGTTCGTGGCTCGGCCCTTCATGGAGAGAGAAGAGAGTTCGTTGCTCGGCCCTTCACGGAGAGAGAAGAGAGTTCGCTGCTCGGACCTTCAAGGAGAGAGAAGAGAGTTTGTTGCTCGGCACTTTATGGAGAGAGAAGAGAGTTTGTGGCTCGGCCTTCATGGAGAGAAAAGAGAGTTCGCTGCTTGGCCCTTCACGGAGAGAGCAGAGTTCGTTGCTCGGCCCTTCACGGAGAGAGCAGAGAGTTCGTTGCTCGGCCCTTCATGTAGAGAGAAGAGATCACCACGACAGCAACAGGAGCACTGCACACTCTTACAAGCTATGGGAATGAAATGAAGAGCGGGTATATCACTTTCTACACCTCTGCCCTTCTCTGAGCTATTGCCAAAAGGCTTATATATTTTCTTGTTTTGCAACGATGTTGGTACGGTCGGCAGGTGAATACTTTTGGCAAAAAAAGAACAGCAACTCAACACATGATACAATGTACTCAGAGTTGATTATTACGTTTGGACGCTGTTGAAGACCATGCACACGCCATCCTTCAATGCCATGCACCGGCCATCCTCAGATGCCATGCACCAGTCATCCTCAGATGCCGTGCACCGGTCATCCTCAGATGCCGTGCACCGGCCATCCTCAGATGTCGTGCACCGGCCATCCTCAGATGCTATGCACCAGCCATCCTCAAATGCCGTGCACTGGCCATCCTCAGATCCCGTGCACCGACCATCCTCAGATGTCGTGCACCGGCCATCCTCAGATGACGTGTGATATGATCAGCCTCCTCTAGCAGACATATATGGCACAATGTCTACCTAGACATTACAGTAAAGCTTAAGTCTTTCCCACTGCCCGAGAAGCACTGTTGGTCTGTTAACCCTTGCTTAAGTTACATGATGAAATCCCTTGCCTTGCATATTTCCTGTTCCCCTCCAAAGTGTTTCTCTTAGCAAACGACAGTTGGTCCCCATATGTCATTACATGACCGAGAGACGTTGACAAGTGTAAGTCATTTGGGTCATCCTGTTAAAATCAACGAGTCATCAATTGGTGGCTGGGATACAATAACAAAGAGGGGCCGTGTTTCACTCTCATAGCCCAGGGTTACCTTAAATTGTAACAAGGATGGGAGAAGCCAATAAAATGCGTTAACGGCCTAAATTGTTTGTTTGCCAATGAGGGTCAAGAATCTAAAATAAAACGCCCCCTCAGATCGACCAAACGGTAGAGTGGTTCTCCTATTGGAGGATCATTTCATACACATAAAAGCAAGGCCTCCCATATTTTTTAGGAATGCAGGGGTAAATTGAATGGGACCTCACACTTCATAACAGAACAGCTGGGGAGGAGGTAAGCCCGATTAGAGCAGTGATCGAACACTCTGTGTGATACTTTGCTAGAATTAGACTTTCATAGTAAGATGCGTGTAATATTCCCTTCAGCGTTTATATGCGTTCCATAGATTGTTATTAAATGTGTGATACTTTGCTAGATTAGTAGTGTTCTTTCATATTTAGACGCATGTAATATTTCCTGCAGTGTTTGTATGTTCATTTTTTTGTATCTCCTACAGGGTGGGTTCTTTTCCTTCATTTTTTAACTCTCTTTTTACTTAACTGATCCGTTCAATTTGATTATCTACTCTACATTTTTTGTTCCGTTGTGTCTAATAATATCACAATCATTAATCATGCTCGTTTGAGAATTATCCTGTTGACCTGTTACTTTGTTCATAATTCAAAATAATATTATAAAACAATTTGTTATCATTTGAACGTACTCCACCTTTAAAGTATTTTAACAACCATAAATAAAAGCATATAACACGTGCACCGGCCATCTTCAGATGCCGGGCACCGGCCATCTTCAGATGCCGTGCACCGGCCATCCTCAGATGCCGTGCACCGGCAGTCCTCAGATGTCGTGCACCGGCCATCCTCAGATGCCGTGCACCGGCCATCTTCTGATGCCGTGCACCGGCCATCTTCAGATGCCGTGCATCGGCCATCTTCAGATGCCGTGCACCGGCCATCCTCAGATGCCGTGCACCGGCCATCTTCAGATGCCGTGCACCGGCCATCCTCAGATGCCGTGCACCGGCCATCTTCAGATGCCGTGCACCGGCCATCTTCAGATGCCGTGCATCGGCCATCCTCAGATGCAGTGCGCCGGTCATCTTCAGATGCCGTGCACCGGCAATCCCGTCTGTGCACACCTCGACCCATTCCCCATATCGTTTGGCGTGTACTGGTTTGGTCATGCTGACCGGGGACCGCTGACCAGTGACTGCTGGCTGACCAGCACTGGACTGACCAGCACTGGACTGACCAGCACTGGACTGACCAGCACTGGACTGACCAGCACTGGACTGATCAGCACTGGACTGACCAGCACTGGACTGACCAGCACTGGACTGACCAGCACTGGACTGACCAGCACTGGACTGACCAGCACTGGACTGACCAGCGCTAACTTGTGACTGCTTATCAGCGCTAACCAGTGACTGAAAGTGTTATCCAGTGACTGCTTACCAGTGACCGACAAGTGCTGACCAGAGACTGCTGACCATTGACTGACCAGTGCTGATCAGAGACTGACAAGTGCTGACCAGTGACCGCTGTCAAGTGACTTACCAGTGCTGACCTGTGCTGATCAGTGACTAACCAGTGTTGACCAGTGACTGTATGAGACAATTGCATACAACTACAAAATAAATGTTACGTGTCAGGTCTTGACCTTATTCGACTAACACAGTTAAGTATGCGGTGAATACAATTATAATCATTGATACATAAGCAAACACGCACCCAGAGGGGGTGGTCTTCCACTCCTCTTTAGTGCTCATCATTGAGCGTCCCAGTGATGTGGCATCGCACCGAGCCTTGTGGCTCTACTGATAAGAGAATGCCCGTCTTATCTCTGAGCCTTGATTCCCTGAACACTTCAGTCTGCTCTGGGAACAAGTGTTAAGCAGAGCACCAAGTGTCATTTCTCCTGAGCTGCCAAGGTTGCACACGTGTTCATAGTAACATAAGGGCTCTTATCACCGCCTACTACTAGGAAGGACTACGCAAAGGACCGAGAGGTGATCGGTCAGGCCAGGCTGAGGTGATAAAATTCTAGGATGAATCCAATTGGCGGTGATAACAGCTGATAGGTGGTGTTGAATTTCCGCGAAGAAGAAATTGAAAGATAAGCCGCAGCTCTCGTGTTTGACGGGACAAATATTTGATAACAAATTCGAAGAATCTGCCTTGGAGCGCGGGTGGTTTTTCGAGGAAAAATGTCGCCAAATTGTGCTCTAAATAATTGAGTGATAGAAAATATGAAGATGAGATCATAGCAAATGTTTTTATTCATAGGGCGTTATTGCATAGGTTTATTAGGATGTTATATGATTGTATCGCTGTTTTTGATTCGTATGTGGTCGAAAAAATATTGAAGAGCGTCCATGGCAAGGTAAAATATTTTTGAAAATTTTGAGAACACAGTAAAATGTTTTCGCAGGTCTTGTCAGCACATACACAACGAAACGGATCTTGAATGAGAGGCTGTATATAATTTTAAGGAATCTTCTAGGAGCCAGCAACGTTTGCGTTTGGCAGACCAAATATACGCTGTCAAGCACAAATTAATTAGTACCTGCCTCCCTCTCCCCCTCCGCCCTTTAACCCTTCTCAAACGGTGTTTACAAGTGTTTACAAGTGTAGGATGACAACAACAGGCCTATTGGTCCAAACTAGGTTGCTTTTTGATAATAAGAGGATTCGTTCTGAAGAAGAACGTCTAAGAGAGCTTCGTGTGCCATTTCTGCTTTTAAAATATCAAGAAAAGAAACGGGCTAGCTATTTATCGTCGATTTAAGTAGAACTTATCGAGCGGCGACTTCAACGTTTCAATTGTGAGGCTGTTTACAACCTCCGCTGGAAGTTTGTTCCATTCTTTGACAACTTTATACGTGAAGAATATGCGCGCAAGGTCAAGTGAGAAACGTTTCCCAAGTCACTCCGATGAGAAACGTTCCTAGTCACTCCGATCGTATCTAGAGTGAAAAGGCTCGCTCGGTCGACGTTTTCCTTACCCTTCACAATCTTCCACACTTCGATCATGTCACCTCTGACTCGACGTTTCTCTAGCGAGTAAAGATTGAGTTCACGTAGCTCTGCGTTGAACCTTTTCTAATGTATTAACGTCTTTTCTAAGATATGGAGACCAGAATTGAACGGAATACTAGTGCGAGATATCACATCTAGCATTTTGTTGCCTTTCTTGGCAGCATCGTTACATTGCTTGCTGCTTTTTAAGTCGTTACTTATGATGACACCCAAATCTCTCTCTTCGGTGACATGAATGAGTTTCTTTCCGAACATGGAGTATTCGTGTTGGAGGTTATAGGACCTATGTGCATAACTTTACATTTGTCTTCATTAAATTTCATTTGCCACTTCTCTGACCAATTAACAATTTTGTTCAAGTCTAATTGGATCTGCTGACACGGTAATTCAGCTTGCATTTTTCCTTCTATCTTAGTATCGTCTGCAAATTTGCTAATGTTTGAGAGTACGTTGCTATCGAGATCGTTAATGAATATTATAAAGAGAACTAGACCTAACGCGGATCTTTGAGGCACGCCGCTTGAAACGTTACCCCTGGTGGAGGAAGTTCCGTTAAGTACAACTCGCTGCCGTCTGTCCGTGAGCCAGCATTTTATCCAATTGTTAAGCTCGCCTCGAATACCGATGCTGTGCTGTTTACTAACTAGGCGATTGTGTGGGACTTTATCAAAAGCCTTTTGCAAGTCAAGGTATATAATATCGATTGGAGATTTTGTGTCGTGGATTTCAATTATATTCTTGAAAAAAAGCAGCAGGTTCGTAAAACAGGAACGATTGTGTCTAAAGCAATGCTGAGAGTCGCCAATCAATTTGTTTGATTCTAAGAATTCTGTAATTTTATCCGTTATCAAACTTTCCATCAGTTTGCCAATGACTGAAGTGAGACTAATTGGACGGTAGTTTCCGGGACACATTTTTTCACCATTTTTAAAAGTTGGATAACAATGACCTTTTTTTCCATTTAGAAGGGCAGGTGTCATTTGTGGGAGATTGGGTGAAAATGTTCGATAAATGTTCGGTGATTTCGTTTCTAGTCTATTTAGAATTCTAGGATGGACTGGGTCTGGACCTGGAGATTTAGTGACTTTCAATTTAACTATATATTTGATGACTTCAGCGGGGGAAAAGTTCACTGTGCTGATAGCTTCAATTTGTCATTTCGCTATATTATCCTCAGAATGAGGAATATCCTGATTCTCAAACATGAATACAGAACAAATGTATTCATTAAGTAGGACATTCATTTTGATGTCGTCTGTTTCTAGCTCACCTACATCGTTCCCGAGAAGACCAATAACAGATCTTGAATTTTTTTGCTCGGAATGTAACAAAAATTGTTTCGGATTAGTTGTGGCATTAGCGGCAATTTCATTAGCATAATCTTTTTTCATACGTTTCTGGACTCTGATTAGATCTCTTCTGCTAATGTTAGATTCCTTTTTTGCTACGTCGTCATGCAGGTGTTTCTGTTTCATTGAGTGCTTTGCTTTTTTTCGTGAGTGAAGGTGCTGCAATTGTGTCAATGTCCTGCAGCGAGGTTGTCGTGTCCGTAAGTTTGATTCATTTGACATTTATTTTACAATCTTTACTCAGGTTAATTTGGAGAAGCAACAAAATACGACTTAATTAGTGAAATTTTGGGAATAGAAAGCCACAGAACGTCTATTGGTTAATAGAGAGCCATTATTGGTCACGCCCATTAACGAGATCAAGACTAACGGTCAGTGGTAATGGCGTGTTTCTCACGATGGTCCCAGTTGGGAAAAGGAGGCAGAAACGTCCATTTAAATGTTGAATTTCTAAATGGTTCGAAACAACCGAGTACAATGATGGGTTTTATCAGGGTACACTAACACTACAGGGTAAACCGGATACATTATCACCTGCTGCTAATTATGCTGCTAATTAAATAACACATTTTTTTACCTATGGCAACCTCCGCGTTATCGCATGTGCCTGGTGTCACTGGTGCCAAACCTGCCGTTCGGTGTTCCGTCATTTCTTTTGCGACTTAAAGCAACTGTAGGCTCCCTTTGATGAGTTTTATTAGAACAGATCATCTTTCTTTCTGATTAATAAAACGAAAATAAACTGTTGCCGTCTGATGCTGTCCCATCAAAAGGGTTACCGCCTATGAAGAGAGGAGGCAAATTGCAAAAAGCAAGTAAGTGGTTTTGGATCATTAAACAACTGTGCTTCAATGAATATTATGTGAACGCTAATTTTATGAGACATTGCCTTTGGGTTGTTACCCCTCCGTCAAGAATTACTGGGCGCACCTACGGCTAGGAGCCAAATGAACAGCTGTAGATAGTCACTTAGTCAAGTACCGAATTGTCAACCAAGCTGTCTACGCAGGCTGCTTTATGCATCATATTATTGTTATTAGGCCAGTTCATAATTTCTGTAGTGTTAGTGTACCCTGGGTTTTATAGTGTAGTAATTATAGCATGCAAGCCAGTCTTAGTCTTACACTTCTCAATTATCAATCGGTCATGTATAATTTATGTATATAAAATTATATTATGTATGCCCCGGGTTTACGTCATGGCGCCCTTATTCTAATTCTTTTACCGGCAACGAGGGGAAAAAATCAGTTTGTAGACAAAACCTTAATACTTTAAAACGTACAGTGTTTGGATATAATCGACGTATGACAACATCAAATCATGGCGGCTGTTCTATTCCTTTTCGAAAGTCATCACAGACTTCCAGTCCCGATTCACGTTTCATGACTGTAAGAATCTTAAAGGTAACTTATGAAGACGATCAAGAAAAGTGTCACTATTGGGGTCCTGATTACCTCATAGATAAACAACACAGATTCAACGGGAGATAAGGCCGTAGAACATCGCATCGTCAACACGCACCAAGCTAGTCATGAATTGAAGGTGAGATATGCAACGCAGCAATCGGCCATCGGAGCCTCGTTATCGTCCGTCAAGAGGAACAGAGGGATGATGAGTCGATCGAAGGTTATTCGTGGCCACTCAACAATCGGGGAATCATAACAAGAACAGAGATTGTTTGTTGTGAAGAAGCCTGCCTCGGGACCAGTCCATGAACAAAAAATGTCAACTGAACTGATGGAGAGCAAATGTTTATCAAGAACCGATTCAATGAACTAGATGACGTCAAGAAGAACGACCCATCTAAGCGAATAAGACTCGGAGCAACCTGTAAACTGGCAGAGAAGGGAAGGAGATAGCATCGGGAGCGGTGGTGACACCGGGGTTGACGATGTAAAACTACCACCAAGCCACGTGGCTGCGTGGCTGCAGGCTCGGCGGGACACAGCGCTTCGAAGCGATCCACGTGTGATGGTAACAACTCTCTCTTATTAAGAACTTTGCTAAGGGGGCTGGTGTTGAATCAAGTCGCTCACCATTAGTAGTACGGAGTATATTAAATGAACGTGAACATGAGCGGTTAGCATTATTGACAGAAGGTATGGCACGATATATTCGTGGTGCCGAAGGGTATTGGCATTAAATTCACTTGTGAAACGACACTAGAAGAAAAAAACTCGTCCAAACACAATTTTTTCCTTGTTGTAAACGACAACGTTAGCACTGCCTGAAAGCGATTTAGGTGGAAAGCTTCAATTCACTGTAAATATGCCCGAGTAGTTCACCGCATCAAATTGATTACAAAAGAGCGACTATTCAGTAAGTACAGTGGTTTCTTGTCTTTTAGTTTCAAAAGTAGTACATGACATAAGGTAAAATTAGGGTTGACGATGAGTGTAAACCATCGCTCTATGGTCCAAGAATTGCAGCGCTTCGATACAGATGTTTTATAAAAGAAGAGCGTTCAGTAGAGTTAGTAAGCGCTGCAATAATCAAAGCATTTGATCACTCTGTTCATGGGCTTGTTCCGTCGTGGAAGCTCTAAAGCTACTTGAAACAAATTGTATTGTGCGGAAATTATCTACAAGATCTATAAAACAATAACATACCCGATGCAAACTACAGAATCCGTTCTAGAAACTCCGAATACGCCAAAGTCGTATCTCGTACTGATTTGCAAAATGCATATTTGCATTCCCGTTACACGAGAAAATATATAAGTACACTTTCATGAATACTTTAGAGGGGCCACTTCAATTTAACTATTTGCCTTTTGGCACATCTTAAGCCTAGCAAATTTTCGAGACATATTTTGCATAGGCTTTCTTGTGTGCCTAAAACAAAATGTAACAAGGTATCAGTGCTCACCAAGACACATGACGAACATCAACACTTGCTAGGAAATGTGCTAAGAGCGGTGGAAGGTTTCGGTGTACAGATCAATAATGCTGGAGATCATTATTTCACGAACAGTGTAGAATATTTGGGGCACGTGTGTTCCAGCAACGAGCGCAAGCAAATCCTGATCAAACCAGTAGCTCGTGTCCATCGATTCTAAAAAGTAAGAGTTTTGTAGAACTGTGCACTTATTACAAAGGATTCCTGCTAAAGTTTAGTAGGGCATCGGCGTCACTGTACGCCATACGAAAAGAAAACGTACATTTTCCTAGAATAGAGAACAACAGGAGTGCTGTGAGAGAATTAAAAATTGTTTTTGAATCACTAGAGACATGGCAGCGGTGCTCCTCTAGGAACACCATGATGTTCTCATGTCGCGCTATTTTCTTCTACAACGCCCACTTCAGCCCAAAACAATTATGCTTCAATAGACAAAGAGGCATTTGCGATAATGTCGGGGATGAAACGGTGCCGAAAATACTTATTGGGCAGTAAGTTTCAAATTCGAACTAAACTCGAGCCACTATTAACACTTTTGGGGGTGGAAACGCAATGCCAATCAATAGAAGTGGAAACATTGAACAGATGGAAGATGCGACTAAACCAGTACAGCTCAATTATTGATACACCTGCAAATCTAATGAAATTAGCGATGGTATCACACAATTACCCTTAGCTGAGTCAAAGACGACTCAGAGCTAAACGAGTGAGTTATGATGGGAAAATAATTCGAATCGCAAAAAGAAGTGTCGTCAAAAGCAATGAGGTGAAGAGACCTACAAGGATCCATTCTGAAGCCGTGCATATTCCCAAGTCAGGCACTACGCTTCAAATGATTTTATGTTTCGTTTAGCGTGGGTAATCTCCCACGGTGGGTAATCTCCCACGGTGGGTAATCTCCCACGGTGGGTAATCTCCCACGGTGGGTAATCTCCCACGATGAGTAATCTCCCACGGTGGGTAATCTCCCACGGTGGGTAATCTCCCACGATGGGTAATCTCCCACGGTGGGTAATCTCCCACGGTGGGTAATCTCCCACGGTGGGTAATCTCCCACGGGAGGTAATCTCCCACGGTGGGTAATCTCCACGGTAAATGAGGATCAAAACCATTTGTGAGCGCGAAGAAGCCATTATTACTGTTTAATAGTTGCATTATGTAAGCGAAATGGACAGTTACCCCAACATGTTATCATTGTAGCGCATTGATACAATTGCACGCAAATCATCCCGCTTCATCGGCTATGATAGGCATGTTCAGTCCATTAGTGAGGTATCAAAAGATAAACACAAAATTAAATGCCCTCATCGAAGCTTGCAGCACGTGCCCATCAAATGCCACTTCATTTTATTCAACCGATTAATGTATGCGATTACTCACCCTCGATCAATAGTTTCGGAAGCCCATAATAACCAGTTCAATATGTTTCTAAAAATATATCACAATTAAAACTATGAAGATAATTCACCAGTTCAAAACAGTGTGCTTGTTCTTCGAGTACTGCCTCTTGTCTGCATTTACTCGCTTTACCTCGCTTCCCTTGTACGTGTGTCACCACCTCGGACTTCTGCGTTCCGCCACAAACCTGAACTAAGACGTCACCAGCGGCCGCCCAGAGACCTTGCAAGGCAGTATTGCGATGCACGAGGATCACTCAGAGACAAATATGCCCATGCACTTATTTGTACACTAACGTGCCAGTTGCGTTGGAAGGCGTCTTGGATAGGAATTATTTGCTGAGTTATAGTAACTATCTTCCATCTCAGTCAGGCCTAGACGTGGTCTGAGATCATTGGTGCCAGGGGAGCAGTGGTGCCAGGGGGCAGTGGTGCCAGGGGAGCAGTGGTGTCAGGCGGGCAGTGGCGACAAGGGGCAATGGTGCCAGTGGGGCAGTAGTGCCAGGGGGGCAGTGGTGTCAAGGGGGCAGTGGTTTCAGGGGGGCAGTGGTGACAGGGGAGCAGTGATGTCAGGGGAGCAGTGGTGACAAGGGAGCAGTGGTGTCATAGGGGCAGTGGTGTCAGGGGGCCATTGGTGACAGGAGGGTAGTGGTGACAGGAGAGCAGTGGTGACAGGGGGGCAGTAGTGTCAGGGGGCAGTGGTGTCAACGTGGCAGTGGTGACGGGGGGCAGAGGTGTCAGGGGGCAGTGGTGACAGGGGGCAGTGGTGACAGGGGGGCAGTGGTGCCAGGGAAGCAGTGATGACAGGGCGCGGTGGTGACAGGGAAGCAGTGGCGCCAAGGGAGGCAATAGGGAAGAGGGTAGTAGTGCCAGATAAGGCAGTGGTGCCAGGCTGGGCTGTGATGTCAGGAAGAGCAGTGATACCAGAGAAGAGCAGTGGTGCCAGGGTAGGCAGGGACACCAGAGTGTAGCAGTGGTGCCAGGGTAGGCAGTGTACCAGAGAGGAGCAGTGGTGCCAGGGTAAACAGTGATATCAGGGGAGGCAGTGGTGCTAGGGTAGGCAGTGATATCAGAGGAGGCAGTGGTACCTTGGGAGGTAGTGGTACCAGAGGGGATGGTAGAGCCATAGGGAGGCAGTGGTGCCAAGGCGGTAATGGTGTGAAGGTATGTGTCATAATAAACGTCACGTTTGCTTGAACCTTTTTACGAGGCTGGATGGAGGCCAGACGTCACCCCAATTGTTGTATCATCTATTGTACTAAATGAGGGTGGTTCGCACTCAGTCAATTATCAGCAAGTGTTGGTTACTTAAGCCAGGGTACACTAACACTACAGTAGTGTTAGTGTACCCTGACTTAAGAAAGCTCACTGATCAACCTCACCCCATCAAACTCATCCCCATTAACTCACTCCATCACCCTCGCCATATGAATCTCCCCCCATCAACATCACCCCATCAACCTCGCCTCATCAACCTTCCCCATCATCCTTGCCTCATCAACCATACCCTAACAACCTCCCCCCCACCAAAGTCGCCCCATCAATCTCACTCCACCAATCTCGCCCCATCATCCTCACCACCACCATCAATCTCGCCATCATCATCAACCTCACCACCATTATCAACCTCTCTCCATCAACCTCACCACGTCAACCACACTCCATCAACTTCACTACATCAACTCAACCCATCAATTTCAGTTTATCACCCTCACTCCATGAACTTACCCCATCAACCTCACCCCATCAACCATACCCCATCAACCTCACCCCATGAATCCAACCTCATCAACCCCAGCCCATCAACTCCAACCAATCAACTTCCCCCCATCAACTCCACCCCATCAACCTCACCCAACTCATCACATCAACCTCACCCCACTTCACCCCTATCAACCTCATCCCATCAACCTCACTCTATCAACCTCACCAGCCTCACTCTCACTCCATCACCTCCTTGTTATGTGTCGTTTGATGGTTACGAGGCGCATTCCAGCACCTCGTAACCATCCGCTTTTATTGACCGTTTTAGTGTAATTCTAGTTGGGTTCCCCAGAGACATTCGGAGCCGTTTTTGGTCTGCCAGACCTGGCCTTTTGGTCTGCCAGACCAGGCAGCGACACAAGCCCCGCCAACGCCCCCATAACACGTCTCGGTCTTGTCTTTGGGGCCCCTGTCGTCTTATCTGCCCTTGATTCTCTTTAAACTGCATGCATGTCAGGTGACTGCTACGCTGTAAAGCGAAGATACCCCAAGAATCCAATAATATAAACCAAGTACGAGTAGGTTAGACACCAAAGGAGACGAACATCTGATGTCAGCTTTTCATTTCAACCTATTTACAGTTTCGCTCTTCGGCCGTTTTATATTTGTCCTTAACACATCACTCAAATATAAATAAACTCAATCGTTCTCTCGGCTTCTAACTTACACTCCCTGTGTGTAAGCGTGTATTTTATGAGTCCACCCATCCGTCCACCCGCACGCGCGGCGTTTCGCAGAAGTGTTGGAACCGCCCACATAGTGCTTTCTTGGATACGCGGCGTGGGGTGGCGGCGTAGGAGGGCGGCGTCAGTATCACTCACCACGTCACTCATGTGGGTGTTGGCATGAGTGGGACCACTTTACGGGACAAAAAAAAATCGATATGGTTTGATCCAATTTCAGAAAACCGTTTCTTTCAATTGTTGAATACACAGGGATGGAAGAGGGGCAGTGGGACAGAGGAGGGATATATGGGCTGGATGGAAGAGGGGCAGTGGGACAGAGGAGGGATATATGGGCTGGATTTAAGAGGGGCAGTGGGACAGAGGAGGGATATATGGGCTGGATGGAAGAGGGGCAGTGGGACAGTATAGACATATGTATGTATGTATGTATGTATGTATTGTATAGACATACAGCCGTTTCCCCCTAGTTAGGGGGGTGGCTAGGTTAGGCAGACACAGAGGGGGGAGGAGCCCAATCTCCCCGCCACAAGACCGCCGTGTCCCTGCCG